>WKFP01015243.1:505091-544463 GCA_011057875.1 Pterocles orientalis | reverse complement strand
AATCAATGTTTATAAATATGTGAAGGGTGAGTGTCAGGAGGACGGAGCCAGGCTCTTCTCTGTGACATCCAGTGATAGGACAAGGGGCAATGGGTTCAAGCTGGAACATAGGAGGTTCCACTTGAATATGAGAAAGAACTTCTTTATGGTGAGGGTGACAGAGCACTGGAACAGGCTGCCCAGAGAGGTTGTGGAGTCTCCTTCTCTGGAGACATTCAAAGCCCACCTGGATGCGTTCCTGAGTGATCTGATCTAGGTGTTCCTGCTGCGGCAGGGGGATTGGACTAGATGATCTTTCGAGGTCCCTTCCAATCCCTAACATTCTGTGATTCTGTGAAATGAAAATATGGAAATATGACAGAAATATTAAACAAGTCTTCCTTTTCTTCCTTTGCAATTGAAACTGTGAGGTTTGGATAACCTTTTGTACAGTCCTGCTGGATATTACGAAGTGTTTTAAGCTGAATCTTGATCACATTATAGGTTTTTTCTGATTTGCTTGTTTAAACCTTTGGGAAAGTAAAGAAGTTCATTAAAGATACACCCGAAGGGAATAAATCTCAAGTGCTGTTGAGTCTTGTATTTAGTAAGACAGTCTAGAAATCCTACTGAAACTCATTCTTAACAAAATTTTTTTTGATTCCAATAGTAGAAGTTCTGTTTGTCAGAGACAAAGCAGATTGCAGCTGCTTGGGACTGCTTCTGCTTAGTAGCCAGGATGGCTGAATTACCCTCTGGTCTGCAAGAGATGTTTCTGAGCCAGAGTGCCATCCAGCGTGGATTTGCTATGTGGGCTATCCTGTCCTTTGGCTGTGCTAGAATAACAATCTTGCTCTTTCTGAGGTAGAAGGAACATTCTGTACATCTGGAACCTGTAGCTTTAGAGAATTGCTGCAATCCTATTATGGAAATGTCTGACATTAGCAGATTGTTCCTGTATCTCCATCGAGAGTTTTTGTAAGACTGAGGCAAGGGAAGTAAACAAAACAAAATACAGAAATTTAGGGCTAGTAACATTTAAATAAGTGAATCAAGCTATGAGGATATTGCTGTAGAAAGTGCCAGCTCTTGACATTGCAGCATGGCCAGACTTTGTCACTGATCTGCAGAACAACCTTCCTGATATATTTCTGGTACCTGTATTGTGGAAATCCTAGTAAGCTCCTTTGAAATGTTTTCCTTTTGCTGTGGTGAAGTATCTGGTTACTCTTGAATCACAGGTAAAATTCCCCCCTCTGTTTCTTGTGCCTGTGATTGATTGTGCCTGTGATGGGTTAGCCCTGGGCAGCATCTAAACTCCCACCCAGCTGTTTGTGACTCTTAGCCAGCTAAGGGGGGAGAAAACAGGAAGAAAAAGGGTGAGAAAGCTCATGGGCCAAGGTAAACACATTACAGGCAGACTTGACCTGGGGAAAATTAATTTATTGCAAAATTAAAATAAACATTTAATTACTGATTTGTGGAGGGGAAAAAAATACATTAAAACAATACCTTCCTCCCCCCCTTCCCAGGCTCAACCTCACTCCTTCACTCCAGACTCCTCACTCCTCCACCAAGTGGTGCAGGAGCATGGGGAGTGAGTGGTTACCATCAGAAAAGAGTGATTCCTCTCTGGCACTCCTTCCTCCTCACATTTTTTCTCTGCTCTGGCTTGGGCTCTCCAGGGATTGCAGTTCTCCCATGGAGCACCTACTCCTTCTCTTCTAGCCTTGGTGTTCCCACTGCTGTTTCTCTCTCTTTTGTTCCCCCCTCCACTGCCTGGTTTTCTGCCCTTTTAAAACTAGTTTTTACAGGGATGCCACCAGCTTGTCTGATGGGCTCATCTGTGTCGAATGGTGGGTCTGTTGGACCTTGATATTTTCCCAGTGAGAAATCTTGCACAAATTCCTAGCTATGCCTGAAATTTACTTTGTGAAGTAAGTAGACCTTGTGAAGGTGTTTTGAAACTTGAAACATTGTATTTTGCACTATGAAACAGTCATGGGAGAAATATAATATGGCTTGACTGTACTGAAAAGACCACTCTCTGTCTGTAAGTTCTCCAGGACCCAAGGATGGTTGTAGAAACCCTACATTCCTTGTCAAAGGAGGTTAAAATTCAGTCATTCATCTTCATGAATGAGAGTTGCAGTCCACAATTATAGTTGATGTTCACAATATAACTTATCTTCACTGAGTCTTAGGGTACTGCCTTTGATTTAAACAGCAATGAACTACAAATTCTGTAAGTAAATCTCAAAGTTTAGAGGTAATTTCTGACAGTCAGTAAGCTACATTTCTCTGGTCAATTTATGTATGTTTTTCATACTATTAAATTATTCTAACTGCTTGAGTGATGTTAAGGATGGCCAAGTTAAAGAAAAGTTACTTCTAACAAAACATTACAATGGAGTCCAGTAACTAAACTAGGTTTTCCTTTGGCAAGAAGAATACTGTTTATATCACCTAAATAGTTTTTTAGACCACCTTGTTTTGGTTTGTCCCTGTAGATGCATAAGATTAATGAGACTGAATATTTATCATCTCAAAGCCCTAGCCCCCTTGATAATGTTTGCTAGTATTATTAAAATGCAAAAGCAAAATTGCTGCTGTTCAGAGTAAACCAGCAGAGAAAGGCCAGACTTTTGATCAGCCTGATGCAGAGACATGCTGACAGCAGAATATTTATTTACCATTTCTAATTCCTAGGCTGCCCCAAAAAGTGTAATTTGTTTTTAGCAGTGATTCAAGCCGACATTTGCATTGCATTACGTTAACTTAAGCAGTCTTATGGTCTGGAGGAATGCTAAGCTCTGTAGATGGCCTAGACAATTTAAAACAGGAGGTCCAAATGAAAGACATGGCTAAGAAAAGGCATTGGAGGTTTAGTACAACTGCTGCAGGAGGGTTGAATGGAATTTGGTCTATAAAGACTGAAATAAAGCATTTCAGAAAGATTAGTGGTCTCGTCAACTTAACCAGGGCCCGGAACTTACTTCCTGAGGTGCTTAAGTTGATGAAATCCACCTAAGAGCTTTTTGAATGCATGCAAAATGGTTATTTCCTAACCCGCCCTGTAATTGCACTTATAAAAAATGGTTTCAAATGAACCAACACCCTTTTTTCATAGTTCACTATGCCTCTTCTCAGCCATGAAACTGATGGCAACCAACAGTACTACCCAATGAGCTCCCAGCTGACCTCTAACCAGACTTCCATATTCTGATTTCCACTGGTCTCAACAACCTAGTGGAAGGGGAAAATCCAATTTTTTCCTACAAAGCCTTGTTCTTTTCTTTCTAGGTAACCAGCTAGCCTTATAATGGGCAGGTCTCATTTTTTTGTTTGCCCCAGTGCTTACTCTTGGAAAGATACTTACGAGGCTCTGGCATGAGTTATGGGGACTCCAGTGTAATGCTGTGTAGCAGTTCATGTTACTCAGTGGTAGAAATGTGCTTAGATGCTCAGAAATGTGTGAAAGTTTGGTGAGTTGTCCTAGGAAACAAAGGTCCAGCTTAGCTCAATAGACAAATATTCAGCAACAGTTTAAAGATGGACTAAATGTGCCCATTCAGAGGTCTGTGTTTAGGATTACATCAGATGAGCAAGATGAAGAACTAGACATACATGTATCAAAACTCTTGTGACAAACTGAGGAACAAACTAATAGGGTTTCTACCTCTTGTAGACCTTTACTGGGTGATGATGCTACAGGGATGGGTGAACCGAAGACAGTGAGTTTTGCCTTTCTAGCTGCAACTCTTACCATCTCTGATCATCACGACACCAGTAAACCTTCATTAACCTCATTCTGAAGGAAGTTCTTACCAAAAGAAGTCAAAGAGAGGTATTTCCACAGCTGAACTTAACACTAGATTTGAATGTGTAATATGGATTCCTTCTTTTCTTTTCCTCTCTTGTGTCTCCTTTTCCTTCCCCAGAGACATTTATTTTCTATTTCTGTCTCCATTTGCGTTCTGCTGCCTATTTGACTGTCCGACTAAAATGGACTAGTTTGTTTTTTTTTTTAAAAAAAAAAGCTTTACTCTTCTGATTAGTAAGGTGGCAAAAAGAACTGTCTCAATTATCCTTACACTGGTGCAAATTTGCCAGGTCTTGGCAAGGCTGATAGGATCAGGGACGAGACATTGTAAAAAATTAAGATTCCTGCAGCAGGATTCATGCAGACATTTAGTGCTGAAATCCAAAATTGTGACCTCAAATTTTATCTCCTTAGTCTTGAAGCTGTCTGAAATCACCAAGACTTAATTTCTGGCAGTACAAAATCAATTCTTAGACTGGTGATATATGTGTGTATCTCCACAAATCTTGTTCCCAGATACATTTTCAAAAACCAGAATGTCAGAAGACCACAGTATTTCAGCACAATAAAAAGGTTCCTTTTCTGGTTTTAACCTCTGATTCTATTGCTCTGACCTGTTTATGAAATGCCATCAGATAATACTGTCCACTCCTATGTAAGAATGGAGTGTCGGGGGAGTCTTGATGATACTGCATACTTCTAAAACTACATTTACTTTTCAGGACATTTAATTTATGTTGATGTGAGAGTCTTAGGGATTAAAGAGAGAAAGAATAGAGGAAGTACACTGAAAAATAGTGATGGAAGTGTTCTCTTGAACCCATTTTAAATGCCTTGAACCAGGTCAGCATACTGGGCTTGAAACCCGGTCTGTTTGTTCTTGATTTTTTTTTTGCTTTTTACTTTTCTTTGTCACTCCCCATAGTACCTACTCTCTTTCTGACTTGGGACTGCAAAGCGGGTGTTCCAACTGCAACTGCAATAACTGAGCTTTTATTTGGGATATAGCTACCTGAAACTTACTGGTATGGTGAGGCTCAGTCAGACAGTTTAGAAGAGAGTGCTTCTGACCGAGATAAGAAGAGCTGTATCTAGCTCCCCTCAGCTGTGAATTCCCTTTGCCTGTCACAAGTTTAGGAAGGCAAAACTATTCTCTCTCTCTCTGATTATGCAGAAGCATGTTTGCTGCATCTAAGCGTCAAAGACCAATTGCTTCCACACAGGCTCATTTTTAAGTGCCTGTGTACCTAAATCAGATAAAGACAACTCATAGAAAAAAGAGAACAGGCACCATTTAAATACATATTTCTGTATGCCTGCTTGTTTTCAATTATTAAAAATAATGATTAGAAGATGACAACTGCTTGAATGACAATGGTATTGGCAAATAACACTCCCAGTGATCTTTTGGCAGTAAAATTCCTCTCATGCCAATTAGGTACTGTGATAAAAATGAAAAAGAAGAACGTTTAGCAGCGTGATACAAGTAAAAAGAACGCCTTCTTAGACACTGTTAGCTCAAACTAAAACCTGATTGAAAGAGGAAAAAGTATGTTTACTTGCCAAATGATGGTAGAAATTAATTAATTATCATTAAAGAAGAGACTGCAGTCAAAACTTGGACCATGATTTCAAATTTTCTGGCAAATTATTGCCAGCAGTTCATTGTAGGAATAGACAATGGTGAAATGCTAATGAAAATTTTTAAAACATCTTATTAACTAAAAAATTTGGAAAAGCGGTGGAGAAAAGATGTAAATCCTGTATTAAAGTTCAGATTAAAGGAAACAGATTGGTGTGGGGTTTTTTTTAAAGACTTGTGTTTCCTGCAAGGAAACTCATTCTTTGTGCAAATTGTGTGTCATAAGTGAAAGCGTATTTTCACCAAGAGAAAAAAAAATAGCTTTTCAGTATTATAACCTTCCCCTGAAGAAACAGATGAAAAAATAAAGAATGAGCAAAATGCATTGGTTTGTGGCAAGTGTTATGCTATGGTACTTTACACTGTTAAATTAAATCAATTTTTATTCTCCTGTGTAATCTTATGTGAAATTCGTATGCTTAGCAAGATGATCAGGAGAAACAGAGTAGCACAGATTAATACCTGTCACTCTGTGTGTTCCATAAACAGTGGTTAACTGGGCAGCTGAAGCAGTAGAGTAAAACCACTTTCTTCAGGAATACCACTAAGTAGGATGCCTTTAAAGCTCTATCCATATTACTGCAAGACCAGTGAAATGGAAAGCTGTCCTTAGATGTTTTTATTGCATTTTATGAAGTGGACTTCTGGGTGGAAGAAGGTTATCAGCTGCACTGGCAAAAATCATTGTGATAGGTATAAATAAGCTTCAGTTGGGAATAGAGAGAGATATTACCCTGACGAGTCTGTAGGACAGAGTCATCAGCACCACAGAGCAAAGGTAATCTTCATCAGCAGGCAACAGCTGGAATTCAACAGGAATGTTCAAGAAGAGAATGTTATGTTCTTTCCAAAATAATTATGCACAATGCTCTCTTACAGAGCACACATTCATGTTTTGAGATAGTGGTGGAAAAAGTAAAAAAAAAAAAAAGTCAAATACTTAATATGTTAAATAAAAGAAAAGGTTTTAAAATTCAAGTCACACAGTTTAACTTGCTTCCTACATGATCAGTTCTTTTCCGTTTGATTGCTTACTTCTGCATCAATGGCTTGTATCAACAAAAATTTAATTTTCAACGTCGTTCCAGAGTACTGTTGTCCATGAAATTACTGATGCATTGCATGAAAAAAGTACCGTGGATTGGGGCAGAGGGTGAAAAAATATATTGTTCAAGTTCTACATATGAAGAACAGTGACCAGAAACTGTATT
The DNA here is from genome assembly GCA_011057875.1 of Pterocles orientalis. NCBI lineage: Eukaryota > Metazoa > Chordata > Aves > Pterocliformes > Pteroclidae > Pterocles > Pterocles orientalis. The sequence goes on along the minus strand of WKFP01015243.1, from coordinate 537,808 downwards.
TTTTATAGCGTGCATCCTCCCTGTTGCAGAATTGGTGTCCATTGTCTCTGTCCCTTTTCAGAGTTCATAGACAGCCACTAGTTGAGATGGGCAGGCTGTGCAGGCTGGGTGGTACATGATCATACTTAGCCTGCATCACATGTGACTCCACATTTGCTAGAAAAATGGCCTAGACAATTTAAAAGGTCAGCCCATGGATGAGCAACAGCTGGCTAAAGCTGAACCCAAATGAACTTGGATTTGTTGTGAATTCATGCCTTAGTTTTGCTTTCTACTTCATCAATACTAAGCTTTTCCTCAGGAAACACTGGGGTAATGCTCAGTTCTCTTTGTTCTTAGTAAGAAAGCCATCCTCAACTGTTTATACCTTTGACTGCTGCTGGCTGGACTGTAGCAATAAGCTATGTCTGAAGCCCTGTGTGCTTGCAGAATTCTAGTGCAGAGCACTGAGATGAATATTCTCAGAAATTAAAGATCTAGATTATCTTTCCACACTAATTCCTGTGTTTCTCATCTATTGACAACATATTTTCTCAGGCACAAAGGCCAATATCAGATCCAGTCTACTTGCACGATGGACTCTTCTCAGAAGTGTCAGAACAGAAAGAAAATGGCAAAGGAAGGCTCCTTGGGGTGTGAATAGACACTTGGAGAGGGAATAGACAACTGCAGAGTCCATACATCATTTTAGATTCAGGATGAGTTTTGTGATCAAGACAAAGTTGCAAATAGGTAAATAATTTGGTTTGTAGGTCTTTTATGATTAATTAAAAACCAACATTTTGCTGTGAATAATCTTTACAAGTACATTATTTCCTCACAACTCACTGATACGAAACATGAAACTTTGTAAAATCAGAAGAAATAATTATTTGAAGTTTAGACAAATGAACAAACTACCAAAAGCAAATTATAGAAACTACTTTGTCAGAATCTAGAAAAAAAAACACAAAACAGTAAGAAAATCTTGTACTCAGCTAATGATTAATGATAACAACGCTTTTATTAAGTCATCTGAAAGGCATAAGAACATCCGAAATAACCAATATCTCATTATCCAGCAGAGATGTTTTTAATGAGACTGTACATCAGAGACACAGTGTTTTTTTACCTCTACTGTTCTTTTCTCTCCCTTCTTGGGTATTTTGTCTTGTTTAGTCTTCAGGAAAATAGGATTAAATTCCACTAACAAAAGCACAAAATATGTTCTCATCATTCCTTGAACAACTCACATTTCCTTGAACAACAGTGATTACTACCTTCAGTGCTGCCTACAAAAAACATCCTGAAAAACAAGAGTTCTTAAGAGAAAATTTTACAGAAATGGTAAAAGCTATACATGATTTATTTTTTTTCTTTTTGTTTTATCTGTAATAAAGAAGTTAAATATGTTTGTTGTTAATAGTGGAAGTTTGCTAGCAGTCAATCACATTAAAGTGTTTATAATTGATAGAGATGCCCAAACTTACTTACTATTGGAACCTGGACACACTTGTTGATTATTTGGGTGCTGTTTTCATTAAAATTTTCATAGTATCTGTAACTTGTAGCATTTTCTTGTCTAGAATTCCAGATTTTCCACTCTAGTTCCCCTATAGCCTTTAGTAGAGCAAACCATTGTGTCATATTGAGAGGATTTCAGTTGTATTTCTACTGATTTTTTAAAGATTGTAACTGTTGCTTTTATTATATAAAGTTTATATCTCAAAGTTCACAAGTTCTCAGGAATTAAAAACCTCTGTTTTAGTATGGGAATATATGAGTGTATGGTACACACACATCTGTAGTTACATAATTATAAATATATATAGCTTCATAAACACGTGTGTAGGTATATGTATACATATTATATTAATATTAATATATTAATATTAATAATATTACATATTATGAAGCAAAGAGAAATCTGTGTCTTTAAGCTTTTACAACAAAATAGCCTATTAAACCCAAACTCTGTGTCGTGTAGTTCTTCATATGGAGCAAAAGTAGTCCTATGGACTGAGAAATAACATTTGACTTCCAGTTTCTGTCTGTCAAAGAGCTTTATAAACATATAGTCACTTTGGCAATAACTGTAATAGTCTTCCCTTGGGACATTGTGGCAAATAAGCTCTGTGGGTATAATTGTGATTATTCTGCAAAAAGGTTAACTATCAAACTCCAATTATACTTACACAACTGTATATAACTTTCTGTTTGCCCAATTGCAAATTAATTGTTGCAATCAGGGTATTTTGTGTCATCTCAAATTAGTCTGTGCTCATTATCTAAAATGTTGGAGCTATAGCTTTATGACACAAACTGTCTTCTACTTTGCCTTGGTAGCTCCAGTTCATTAAAACAATATTGTCATCATGATCTATTCAAGTCAATAAGCCTTGGTACCAGTAAAACACAGTATTCATCTGTTACCCTCAGCAGTACTGCAATGCTTATTTATGACTAATCAGGTTGCTTTGCAGAAGGTATATTCATGCAAATTATATGCTGCCATTGCATGAAATGCCTAATTAAAGTTTTCTCTGTAAATATTAATCTGATTGAAGTCAGCTTGCTAGCAGCAACATAGTCAGAGTCATGCCAAGACCTATGTAAGTCCCAGGAGGTTACTGAAATGTATTTGTCTCTGACTCAGTTTGCATTAAGCCATTCTGTATGCCACAAATTCAAAGAGAAAAGGTATGTCTAAAATCCGTCACATGTAGTAAATAGAATTTTAATGTACTTGTATGTAGTGCAGTGTAATCTCTGTCTTGGAGTTTGTTGCTGGTTCTCCCAGGTTTCCTCATAATTTAGTAATTCTATGGGTTTTTTTGTTGTTCATATTATGACTTGGCTGATAAAAAAGCTATTGGCAATTTACATTCAATTATTCTAACAATTATTATTATATGTTTGGTCTCCTACCTATGAAAATGTCAGGAGTGACCTGTGCAAGTGAAACTGAACCTCTGTTGTAATGTGCTCTAGATCTAGAAGTGAACAGCATTTGTGAAAGTGGGCTAATCCAGATCGTGCATTGAAGATCATCTCTTCTGCCACTCTTTCGGAAATAGTCCCTTTTAAGTGGAAGGACTACATTGTAAGGTACATCCTGTCTGTTCACCACAACCTTAAATTAATTGAGAATGTACACATTTTAAACTTTACTTTGTATTTCTAAGTGTATAAGAATAGTCCAGTAGTTAGGACAAAATCTGAAAATGTGATGTTTCCTTTCAAATTATCTCCTTTGCTATTGTTTTCCTATGTAGATTTCCAGATAAGTAGTTTTGTTTATGTTTTTCTATCTTTTTTACCCATTCCAATCATATTGATATGAGTACCTAGAGGTCTTAAGGGGATGGATGCTGATTCAGGTGCTTTTGGGAACTTGGATGCATCGATAACGGAAGTTGTCTGAGCATGTAAATTACCAGTCCAATCTATGATCCTTTGAGTGCCCATGAGGCAATATTGATCTCACTAAATATGCGTGAGAAACCAACATCAGTGCACATCACACCCAAGCCAGCCGGTCTTTTCTCTTGAGTTTAAACACCTCATTAAGTTACTCTAAGTGATAAGTTGAGACAATTTTTTACTTTTCTATATTTTATTAAGGATAAAGAGCCATTATTAAAAAGTGCTTATTGTTTTAGACTTCAATATTACACTTTTAATTATAGCTCATAGTGCTGCCTAGAGGTGTAGTTCAGCATGATAAGGTCAGAAGAACCTCAAGTGAAATAATTTGCCTTTGTTAAGCGAGCATATCCCATTGATTGTCACTCGCGAGATCAGCTGCTCGGAGCCGACCCAGCTCCCGACAGACAGACCGACTGATCGCGAGCACAGAGGGGTTTTCGGGAAATTCCTTGCTAGGAAAACCCTTCAGTCAGCGGCATAAACTGACTCCCGCTGACAGCTCTGTCACGAGAGGCTGACGTGGCACAGCCGTTGCCGGGGTGACCGCAGCCACCACCTCTCCCCCAGTGCTTAAATTCTTACCGGGAGGGTGGAGAGCTAGCCCATTGAGAGCAACACCTACAGCAGCAGAGGAGGTGGCTCGTGTAGTGGGACGCAGAAGTTCTTCTGGGTCCAGAAGCCTCACAAGGCAGCTGTAGGAGCAGAGCGAGCAGGCAGGGTTCCTCTGAGGGAAGTACTAGAGACCAGGAGGAGCACGGACATCCTCTCTGACTCTTCAAACACAATGGTGGGCATTTGTCTCAGTGCTAAGGCTGCTGCTCTGGCCAAGAGGTCTGCACCATCTTTCCCTGCGGTGCTCGATGCCTCCGTGCAGACAGAACTACAGACAGCAGAGGCATCTGTACAGACCTTGGTGTGTGGGAGGTGCCCAAACCACTCTCCTGGCTTGGGGATGGGAGACAAACCATCCTGCAATAGGTGTGCCCAGGTGGACCAGCTCCTCGAACAGGTGGCCAAATTTCAGGAAGAAGTGGCAAGATTGAGGAGTATCAGGGAGTGTGAGCAGGAGATAGATTGGTGGAGCCGCACCCTACCGTCCCTGAGGCAAAGGCAGGAGACAGAGGCTCCACAAGAAGCAGAGTATCCTCTCCCCTCTTGCCAGCAGGACGAAGGAAGGGACCTAAAAGAAGGGGGAGAATGGAAGCAGGTCCCAGCCCGTGGGAGGAGGCGAATCCTAGCCTGCCAGCAACAGATGGAGTTCACCTGTCTCACAGTGGGGTGAGGATTCTTGCTCGTAAGCTGGCAGGGCTCATCGAGAGGGCTTTAAACTGGGTTTGAAGGGGGAAGGGGGAATTCCCAGGCCCATTACAGACAAGCCCAGGGGTGGCACCGTGAGGGTAGGAGTGGACTCTACAGTTCAGCTCAAGTGCACTTATACTAGTGCACGCAGTATGAGCAACAAGCGAGAGGTATTTAATGACAGAAAAGCCAGCAACATATGCCCAGATCCTGGAAAAGGTTCACAGGCTGGCCTGAGGGCGGCTGAAGGGCAGCACACAGGAGGTCCAGCCTCCTTGGGAGCCCAACTTAAGTGCTTCTATACGAATGCATGTAGTATGAGGCATAAACAAGAGGAGCTGGAGATGCGTGAACGCCTGTGGGGTTATGATCTTATTGGCATTACAGAGACATGGTGGATGGATGGTATGACTGGAGTGTTGGAATGCAGGGATACAGGCTCTTTAGGAAGGACAGGCAGAGGAGATGAGGAGGGGGTGTTGCCCTCTATGTCAAAGACCAGCTGGAGTGCATGGAGCTCCACCTGGGGTCAGATGAGGAGCCAACAGAGAGCCTGTGGGTCAGGATCAAAGGGAGGGCAGGGACAGGGGACATTGTAGTGGGGGTCTACTACAGGCCACCTGACCAGGGAGAGCAAGTGTATGAGGCCCTCTTCAGACAGATAGGAGCAGCCTCCCGCTCACAAGCCCTGGTCCTCATGGGGGATTTCAACCATCCTGATATCTGTTGGAAGAACAACACAGCACAGCATAGGCAGGCCAGGAAGTTCCTGCAATGTGTTGATGACAACTTCTCCAAGTGATAGAGGAGCCAACCAGGAGAGGGGCTATGCTGGACCTTGTTCTCACCAACAAGGAAGGGCTGGTGGGGAATGTGGAAATCAAGGGCAGCCTGGGATGCAGCGACCATGAGACGGTGGAGCTCAAGATCCTCAGGGTAGTGAGGAGGGCGCACATGGACTTTGGCCTCTTCAGGGACCTGCTTGGAAGAGTCCCATGGGATAAAGCCCTGGAGGGAAGAGGGGCCCAAGAAAGCTGGTTAGTATTCAAGGATCACTTCCTCCAGGCTCAGGGGCGATGCATCCCAACAAAGAGGAAGGCAGGCAAAAATGCCAGGAAGCCTGCACAGATGAACAAGGAAGTCCTGAGCAACCTCAAACAAAAAAAGGAAGCCTACAGAGGGTGGAAGCAAGGACAGGTAGCCTGGGGACAATACAGAGACACTGTCCGTGAAGCCAGAGATCAGGTTAGGAAAGCAAAAGCCCAAACAGAATTAAATGTGGCCAAGGACATTAAGGGTAACAGGAAGAACTTCTATAGGTATGTCAGGGATAAAAGGAGGACTAGGGAAACTGTGGGCCCCCTCCGGAAGAAAGCAGGAGACCTAGTGACCCAGGATGTAGAGAAGGCTGAGGTACTTAACGAGTTCTTTACCTCAGTCTTCACTGGCAAGAGCTCAAGCCACACTGCCCAAGCTGCAGAAGGCAAAGGCAGTGACTGGGAGAAGGAAGAACTGCCAGCTGTAGAAGATCAGGTTTGAGACCATTTAAAGAACCTGAAGGTGCACAAGTCCATGGGACCTGATGAGATACATCCACGAGTCCTGAAGGAACTGACAGATGAAGTTGCCAAACCACTATCCATCATATTCGAGAAGTTGTGGCACTCTGGTGAAGTTCCCGCAGACTGAAAAAGGGGAAACATAATCCCCATTTTTAAAAAAGGAAATAAAGAAGACCCGGGAAACTACAGGCCGGTCAGTCTCACCTCTGTGCCTGGCAAGATCATGGAGCAAATCCTCCTGGAATCTATGCTAAGGCACATGGAAAACAAGCAGGTGATTGATGACAACCAACATGGCTTTACCAAAGGGAAATCGTACCTGACGAATTTGGTGGCCTTCTACGACAGAGCCACGGCACTGGTGGATAGAGGAAGGGCAACAGACATTATCTACCTGGAATTGTGCAAAGCTTTTGACACAGTCCCACATGACATCCTTGTCTCTAAGTTGGAGGGACATGGATTTGACAGAAGGACCACTCGCTGGATAAGGAACTGGCTAGATGACCACACTCAGAGTTGTGGTCAATGGCTCAATGTCCAAGTGGAGACTGGTGAGAAGTGGTGTTCCACAGGGGTCGGTACTGGGACCAGTGTTGTTTAACATCTTTGTTGGAGACATGGACAGTGGGATGGAGTGCACCCTCAGCAACTTTGCTGATGACACCAAGCTGTGTGGTGTGGTGAACATGCTGGAGGGAAGGGATGCCGTCCAGAGGGACCTTGACAGGCTAGAGAGGTGGGCCAATGCAAACCTCATGAAATTTAACAAGGCCAAGTGCAAGGTCCTGCACATGGGTCGAGGCAATCCCAAGCACAAATACAGGCTGGGCAGAGAATGGATAGAGAGCAGCTCTGAGGAGAAGGACTTGGGGATACGGTGGATGAGAAGCTCAGCATGAGCCGGCAGTGTGCGCTTGCAGCCCAGAAAGCCAACCGTGTCTTGGGCTGCATCAAAGAAGCCATGACCAGCAGGTCGACGAAGGTGATTCTCCCCCTCTACTCTGCCCTCGTGAGACCCCACCTTGAGTGCTGTGTTCAGGTGTGGGGCCCACAACATAAAAAAGACATGGACCTGTTGGAGAGAGTCCAGAGGAGAGCCATGAAAATGGTCAGAGGGCTGGAGCACCTCCCCTATGAGGACAGACTGAAAGAGTTGGGGTTGTTCAGCCTGGAGAAGAGAAGGCTCCCAGGAGACTTAATAGCAGCCTTCCAGTACCTGAAGGGGGCCTACAGGAGAGATGGGGAGGCACTCTTTATCAGGGAGTGTAGTGAGAGGACAAGGGGTAATGGGTATAAGCTAAAAGAGGGTAAATTTAGACTAGACATTAGGAAGAAATTTTTCACAGTGAGGGTGGTGAGACACTGGAACAGGTTGCCCAGGGAAGTTGTGGATGCCCAGTCCCTGGAGGTGTTCAAGGCCAGGCTGGATGAGGCTTTGAGCAACCTGGTCTAGTGGAGGGTGTCCCTGCCCACGTCAGGGGGGTTGGAACTTAATGATCTTTAAGGTCCTTTCCAACCCAAACCCAATAGAATATTATTCTATTGTATGATTACACACCAACAGTTATGAAATACAAACAGGGACAATTAAACCAGACAGGTTTAAACTATTTCATTATATTGAGCTATATTATGTGGTTTGTGTAAAGAACATGACACATTTAGTGTAGTAATAATAATTTTTCAACACAGAAGTTATTTAAATGCAGGTAATTCTAATAATAGTCAGGAAAAGTGACTTTCCTAAAACTTGTACTCCATTTCAGTTTCACTGCCTGGAGCTTATGAGGGATGACGTTTCCACGTCCTTTTTCATGGCCTTTGGCAGGAATAAGGTGGCATCTCGTTAAGATAAGTAGAATATGCAGCAAGATTACGATCGTTTCTGGGAAGCTGCAGGTATGGAGATGTTCTAAGCTATTCTATGCTTCTTACTGTTGAGATATTGAAATTGAATTGAAAGGCATGGAAATTGGGTTTTTTTACCCTTCCTGTCCACCCTGACAAAAAAGCACCCCTGTCTTCATTATGTGCAACATCACTGGCAATTTTTTTAATGTTTTGAATAATATTTTGCAATAACAGGACAAAGCAAAGATTAAACATGAAGACAGAATTAGGTATCTGAAAAGAACACATGGAGCCAGACATTAATTGTCTTTCTATTGTGAGGTCTGGAATTGCAGTTCTTCCAGATTATTTACATGACATTGTTTAGACAACAAAGTAAGGAAAGAACTGCAGTGATGTTCTGGCCATTGGAAATCAATAGAAATCTGAAGCTGGAAGTAAACAGATCAGAACTTCTTAGGAATGGGTATCAAATATTCTAGAGTATCAAATAAAATTGAAGTTACAGTTGTGATTCGACCTATTTGACTTGTGAGTGGTGCGGTACTTGTTTGTAGTATGTTAATTTTTAAAAAGGAAACAGAACCAGGATTCATTTTTATGCAGAAGAAAAACAGAGAATGGAGGAATTGTTTCTTACTGTCCTCTCTTCAAGACTTATAAAGGAAGGGACACTTGCAAATAATAAATTGGACCTCTTTTTATCCTTTTATAGGTAGAAAACAGGAACTTCTGAATTCTTGCTGTTTGGTACCTGCAGAGACACTGAACTGTATTGTTCAGGTTATTGTAGCAAGATGATGGATTGCCATTATGTACAAAATGTGAAGCACTTTTTCATCCCTATCCTCTCCCTTCACATATATTTATATATTTAAACATTGTGCCTTCACAAGATATCTTTAAAATATGTTGTCTTGAAAAGAATGGAAATTACAGATAAAGCAAAACCTCTTTATAAAAGCAAATGCAAATTTTTCTTCATAATACTTGAGAATGTTCTCTCCTTGCCTGATACAAAGCCTGTGAATACAAAATGACCTTTTCTTTATGAACCTCTACAGTGGGAATTTGAAACTTAAGATAAAAATGGTTCATTCAGATTCTTCATGTTAGAGCTAATCTTCAAATAACTGTAGTTTACTTTTCACTTTTGAGGTAGAAGCTGTACTCTTTCCCTTGAAAAGAAATTATAGCAGCCATTTAATAGTTGCCATTTACTCCACTCTAGAAATGTGGGTATTTCTCAGACAATGAATATTTTTCTCAGAAGCAACCACAACAGGAGTCACTCTGAGTGAAAACATATACTATTTTGTTCTATTCATCCTGAAGGGAAAAGCAAGGCATGACGGTACTGCTTACCTGCTTTGTCAGAAAGCAGCTGTCCCTGGAAAGGTAAAACATACAAGCTGATTGCAATAATTAATTTCATCATGATATATCCAATATTTGAATTTCATTAAACTATGCATTAGATATGGTCCAGAATAATTAAAAGGTAAAAATTAAATGGGCAGAGAACATGTTTTTTTAAAAATAAATGTGTCTATATACCTCTTTGTAACAAAGAATTTGTACAGGAAAGAAAATTATGAAATTGTTTTCCATCATGAGTTAAAAAAAATGCATCAGTATTTTTCCCTTTAAGGTATTTTTTTTAATTTTTGCTGAGTGAAAACATATTCTATGCTGAAGGTAGATATTCCTGATTTACCCTTTTGATATTAAGTTGAAAAAACTCTACAATGGAATCGAGTAGTTTCGTACCTAATAGAAAATTATAATTCAGCTTGCAAAAATGTTCAGTGCAACTTTGCCTAAATTTGTAATTGTTAATAGAACACAAAATGTTGCAAAAGCCAGCTAGCTAAGCATCCATGCTGGTGAGATTTTTGTCTGCAGATTTTTACAAGCTAGCATAGTATAAGAACCACTTTTACTTGGCTCTGAGAAGTGTTTTAATAGCACCTGTAGTTCTTAATATGAGGGAGAATAGATGACAGCTCAATTCAAGGGAGGGATGAGAGCAGGACATGTCTTCCTGGGATAAAAGAATGTATATAAGGGAAAAGACAGTTTTTTAAGGCTGTGTCTCCATTAGCAAGCAGTGTGGCTTAATAGAAGCGGTCTGTACAGAGAAACAGTTGTCCCTGAGGTCCTGTCAGCTGCATTATAATCATCTTAGGGGTGATGTGAAACAGCTCTATTCTGTTATGCTTCTGGACTCTATTTCCCAGTTTAGTTTTACGCAAAAGAAGTGTGGTGAGAGCACTTTCAGGTGACTCCACAATGCCAGACAAAGTGCAGTAGATGGTGGTAAGCACCAGGTTTGCTTCCAAAGTGCAGTCCTTACCTTCTCTAAAATGCTAGTATAGATGCACCCTCCGTTTCAGTTTGTAGAGTGTGCTGGCTATGTCTGAGTATTGATGCTCTCTAACACTGGGATACATGGGTGTTAATTTACCAGAAGCAGCTGCTAATGCTTTTATAATTTTATGAGAAGGCAAAGAAAACCCAATAAAATTAAAAGTTCGATTTTTCCCTGGAAAACATTGCTTTATTGGGTAACTGCCAAGAACATAAAATAAACTGAAGAAATTAATTCTGCTATAAAAAAGAACTTGAACTGTGATTATCTTTAGTTTACATATTTAATTTCAGTATGAAAAAATTCAAAACTTTGCCTATACTTGTGGATCTAATTAGGATCTACAGGTCCAGACTAAAGGATGTGAGAGAGTCTTACACTGTGGTTGATACTGGTATCTTTCAAGGTAGATGCTATGGCTGTTCAACACACAAGACTGTGTTTGAGAATTCACCTTTGAGCAGATTTTCTGGATGACATGTCACCTCTACCTCATGAATTATGTCGGATAAAGTTTTCATACTCTGTAACTACAGCAAAATAAGAAAATCAATAGATCTTACGGGTATGACTGTATCATGATTCACATTCCATTGTTTCTCTTGAATCTTGAATTTTCTGCTTTACTCTAGGCAAAGTGGAATGCCTTCTTAAAGCTTCAGGCAAATGACAAAAGTTGCTTTTTAAATGTGGTATTATGGAGAAAGAAGTTCTCAAAATGAGAGTCTTCCAATTTTTTTTGAGAATGAACTAGGTCTTTCCAAATTAAATACAAACATTGGGCTCAGCATGCTTGAGTCAGTGCCAGTCCCATATATTATGGTGCTTCCACAGGCTACATCTATACAGAGAAAGACAAGCTGGCAATTAAAAACAAGCAAACAGAACAAGAAAACACAAACCATTTCATACCTAGAGTATAAAAACAGTTATATGTAAACTCTTTTTTTTTTAATAGAAAACTGCTTTAAACTTTTTTTTTTTTTTCCACATATGCACTCTTGGCAAGCAGATTCAGTGAAAGTTATGTTAATGAGCTGTATTCACTGTTTTCAGGCACAAGTCCACAGATACATAGTGTTGTATCTACAAAAATGTTATGTCTTGATATTCTCAAGAAATAGCAAATAAGAACTTCATAAATATTTATGTGGAATTTTGATGCAATATATTAATAACAATATTAGTACATACTTTTTCTGTTGTTTTCCATTGTCTATATTAAAACAAGACTACTAAATATATTAAATATAAGACTTTATGTTGTTTTGATGAACCTAGGCAAATTGATGTATTTCCAATTTACACTAAATTCCAGGAAGCTAGCTAATCTGGCTTGGTTGCTTTGTCTGATGTGGAAACTGTATGGTTTATCTTTTGGGTATGGCTGATATCATTAGGGACTGAAGCATCTCTGCTGTGAGGAGAAGCTGAGATAACTAAGGAACTGTTTAGCCTGGAGAAGATAAGGATCAGGGGGGATGTTATCTACATGTATAAATACCTCACAGGAGGATGTAAAGAGCAGGGGGCTAGGCTCTTAGTGGTATCCAGTGAAAGAACAAGAGGCAATAAGCACAAACTGAAAAACATCTGAGCAGAAGAAACCATGTTTTTACTGAGAGTGGTCAAAGACTGGAACAGGTTGCCCGAAAAAGCTGTGGAGTCTCCATCAATGGACGTGGCCCTGCTTGCACAGGAGGTTTGACAGAAGATCTTCAGAGGTCCCTGCCCATCTCAGCAATCCTGTGATTTTGTGATGTTTGATCTCTGGTACATGACTATGTATATGATAGATAGGTGTCCCTGGAGCCTTCTCTTCTCCAGGTTAAACAACCCCAACTCCCTCAGCCTGTCCTCACAGGAGAGGTGTTCCCTCCCTCTGATAATTTTTGTGGTGTTCCTCTGGACCTGTTTCAGCAGGTCCATGTCTTTCTGAGGGCTCCAGAGCTGGATGCAGTACTGCAGCTTCTGTCTATTCCATGTAGCTGTATATTTCCATTTGGATTTCATTTTCTCTGTAACATCTATCTACTAATTCAAGATGTGCTAACACAGAACGTTGTTCATCGCACAGAAGCCACTATTTTATACTGGGTTCCAGAGATGGTGGTTGCACTCGATAGGCATAACAAAGTTGCCTTAACTCAAGGGTCTTTCAGTACGTAAATTTTGAATAGCTATCATTTGTAGGTAGTGATGTTTTCTACAATAATGCATTGTAAAAGATAATGATGAAATTAAATCTTTTCAATTTTAGAACCATTAGTGTTAATATAAGTCCCTTAGACAAATAATAGAAATAATGTTTCTGGTCCATTTAAAGCTGCTGAGTACATTATGAAAACTAATAGGAGAAAATAAATCTGCAGCAGCAGGTGGTAACTTTGCAAAATAGTCTGACTTTTTGTGTTGCTTCTGTTGCACAAAACTGTGCAGATAACAGGAAGAAGGGGAAAATAACTTGGCACAATAGAAGTGGGAATAGGCCATGAAGTTATTTTGCTTGTTTGCCTAGTACACACTATCTAAATCTTAAGCTGAGAACTGCAGAGTCCGCAAGAGCTCTTTTTCTATGTGTAAAATCAGATATGACAGAAATCCAGTTGTGGATTGGATTTTGAGGTGCTAGCACAGTATTAATTATGGTAAGTAGGTGAATAATGAGCTAGTGATCAATCTGACATATTTTTAGGTGAATTTAATTGTGGTGGGGACTATAACCACTGAGGCCAGTACTCATCAGGCAGTTGCCTACCCTTATAGGAACAGATGCTAGTATTTCCTTTTGATTAGAACTGGAAATATGACTGTGTTGTGAGAATGAATATTGATTTCACTAGTTCAGGTAAATACTCTTCTCCTGGGCCATTACTATCAGAATATTGAGACCAACCTGTTCTTTATTAAGACCTTAGACTTTATTAATTTAAGGTCATTTGTTTTCACTTATAAAGTACCTGAAAATCTCTTGGAAAATAAAGATCATGACTGGTGGCTATCACTGAAAGTGTATCATAGCGACAAAGCATTACATGCCAATGGTAATGTTCAAATCAGGGATGATGCCCTAGAGGACATCAGTTTAGATTAGAAAAGTTATATTTTGACTCATGGACAGCTGAATGACAGCTGCATCTTAATGACGTACACTAAACAAAATGAACCAACTGTCCAGAACCTGCAGCTGAGTGATGTTGTATAAATCCTCCTACAGACATTTTCTGGCACTTCCCAGAAGGCATATGATGTGGGATTCACTGACACCAGTGAGAACAGAAAGATCAAGGAGTAGGCAAAAGCCTGCCTAAGCCAAGAAGACTGAGCCTGCCTTGTTCTCACCTTGGAAACTTGCCTATCTACAACATTCAGAGCAAAGAGCCTGCTTTTCATTGTCACTGGAGCAGGGAAAAAGGACTAAGCTGCTGGTGTGTTTCTCAATGCTTTGTTAAAAATTCTCTGTGTGTAACATTCATATAAGGTTTTTGGGGTTTTTTTTGTAGGTCTTTATGTTTAAAAGTAATACAGTCACCTTGTTGGTATAAATTACATCCAAATTTGGTGTTTTAACTACAGTGCAGAGGAAGTTATGGGGAAATAAACACTTTTGTTTTTACCTTCCCTTTTGAGAACTAGATATTAAAAAAAGGATTTTTTTAGTGCTAACATATTTAAGTATCCTTCTCCTAACTGATGTCTGGACAAACTTTCCCAGTGTCACCTGTCAAAATGGAGAAAATCAAGTAACAGCTGTCTTGGAGAAAAAAAGCTGAAAATTATTTTTCAGCCTACATTTATTGTTCTGAGATAGCATGCACGTTAGTATGGGTATGTTACTTTTGTGTAATAAAAAGTTTAATTTTTTTGTGTCCTATGTTAGCTAGAGAGAAGCTTAACAGAGAGGCAAAGTGCCAAATACTCCAGTTTATATTCTGGAAGGGGGATGTGCAGGGGCTGAACTGCATTCCTGTGATTTGCAGGTGGTTTTGCACAAATTGTGTTCTTCATGGTTGTCCAAAGCCTGGTTTTAAGCACAAAGGTATACATTTTACTTACTCACTTCATTGTATAGAACTTCCCAGCAGAACAGTGAATTATGGGACAGATCTGCAGCTGGTAGTAAATGGATACAGTCCACTAGCTTCAGTGAAGATACATTTGTCCATATTGTCTGAAGACGTGTTACAAGGCATTTATAAGCACAAATAGACAAAGGCTTGAAGTGCAGTCAAAGAAGAAACATCAACATTCTCGTGGTCCTACTTTTCAACTTAACTATATGAAACTGCCATTCAAATCTGCTGTTAAGTGACAGTGCTAATTTGAAATGATAAATGTCTGAGTAAATGAATTAATACAGATTTCACCCTTTAACTTCATAAAATGGGACTTCTGTTACATTTTTCATCCTAGTTGTGTGCATAATTAAATTGGAATAGACAAACCTACTAAACTTAGTGTTTGTGGTGAACTAGAGGAAGATAACAGGAAATTTATGTCTACATTACAAGCTTCACTTTCACCTAGACTTGTGTGGAGGGGTCAGTAATTCCCTTGGATACAAGCAGTTGAAATTTTTCCAGGTAAGACTGAATAATCCACACTTCATTGCCTCATCCAAAGTAAGACTTTTCCTGCAAAAAAAAATCCATTTTCTTTTTTTGGAATCCTATGAAAAAATAATGGTTCCACAATGAGGCTCAGAGCAGTGCATTTTTGATGTAGCAGTTTTACCATTTAGCCAATTCCAACTTAGAAGTACTCTGATAGTACTGTGGGAATTTCAGGAGTAGTCTACAGTCTGTGAAATGAAACTTTGCTATTTGCATAACTTTAAGACTGATTTTGAATATGCAGAGCACCTCCCATTAACTCAAACATTTGTTAGGAGGAGGAAGCCTTTCAGCTCAGTGAATCTGACATTCGATGAGACTTCATCAATATTTGTTTTCTTCCTGTCTGGGATTTTCATTGCTAAGTACCTTTTGAATAATTCCCCCTTCAGAATCCAGGGCTACACATACACAGTCTGGAGTTGAGAAAGAAGTCAGTTCCAGACAATAAAGGAGATGCTCCAGTTGCACAGAAATATGACCAAGGAGTGCCATAGTCTGGCATATATTCAGTGCAGTAGATTTTCAACTAGTTAAAAAACACAGCATGTGGAAATTCAGAAATATCAGCTGAGAGCTGTGCTGCTGTCCAAGCTCTTAACCTCCTGCATATTTGACATGTGTTTGGGCAGCTCCCAGTTCTTACATGATATGATATGACATGGCTTGCTGATAAAAGAAGGAAGATAAAGCATCAATGGTCCTGCTTTTCCAGCAGTGGGAAATGTGTTACTCCCACTGCTCTATGGTGGCTACAGCTGGTATACAGAGGCACATCTGAAATCTCTTCCTGATGTTGAAATGTTTGGTGCATAGCTAACTGTTCACTCAAAAATATTGTTTTTTTGAGAATATATAAACAAGGTTTGTTCTTGCAACATCCTAAACTGTTATACATTGGATTGCATTAAAACATAGCATTGAGGTGCAGTGTTTCTAGCATATTTCCATGTCAGAAATCTTTCATGGTACTATCACCCTCAGCTGTTTTGGTGGGAAGAAGGAAGCCCTGTCTGGTGGCTGTACAGACAGCTCTATTGATCTTGTTATGAGTATCACTATCACAGGGCTCACTGTACTGCTTCATGCATCATCTAACCTGTGGGAGCTGTTGCATACTTTCCCTTCTATTTGCATTTCTGTTCTAGGTCTCTTTTAAAAGGCTTGTGTCCACACATGTAATTTTTATATTTGAAAATGAACAGGGGAAACAACTAAATAATTAAATGATGTTGCTGAACATCTGGGGAGTGATGTCTCCTCCTCTTCCCACTCTCTGCCTACGACCTTACCCATCCTACATGTTCCCTTGCTGACAATGGTAAAGATCTTAAAAGATTTGCTGCAAATTTGCATCTCTTTGCTTTCAAATTTTTTTTCCACACTCAAGCTCACCAAATAGAAGCAAATTCTGCACTTACATAGCATTGTTACAATCTATCTTTAGAGTTTATGGCAGCCCCATTACTAGTGTCATGACAGTTACACAGTGTGCTGCAAGAACTCATGATTTGTTTTGTTTGTTTGGGGCTTTTTTTTTTTGATTTGTGATTTTTTTTTCCATAAGATGCCTTTACTTAGGTATAAAAAATTGGCTGTTTTGAAACTTCTTGAGCCGTGGATAGACTTCAGTACAGTGTTCATCCCTCGGAAGCATACAATGTAGCAGGCATAACAGCTTCTTACATCTTTTTATGTGAAGAACTGAATCCCATGTTGACTCCATAATTGCTTTGTAAACTTAAAAGTATTTTTGGGGAGAGGTGGGTGGAAATGTGGAGAGCTGAGAGGTGGTTCTAAGTGCTGGCAATGAATGATCAAAACTTCTGTTCCACTGAGAGATAAGGAAGAGATGATATAGTCTCTTCCAGTGTGCTGTCTGATATATTAACCTGGTTTGTTCCTGACTGATACTGCAACAGCAGAAAATTAATCACTGGCAGATTAATATCTTGCTCATGCAACAGGAAGTGGTATGTGAGGATAGCCACTCTGCACTTACTGTCTCTATAACAAAATAAGATCCTAGAAAAATATAGTAACTTACTCTTTACTCCAATAATAATATAGTTACCTAGCATTAAAAAAAATAACTGTATTTGGTGGTTAGTAACACTTGGAAACGGCCCCAAGGAAAATGAAGGCTTATTCTTAATTACTTTTCTTTGTTCAAGATACTACTTTTCTTAGGGTAGCCTACATTGTTCTTGTAGAATAACTGTCAAAGTTTCCCACAGTGACTTCAGGATCTATTTTGCTTTCCTTCTCATTCATTCAATACATGTAGAGACGAACCCATAATGTATCTCATAAAAAAAACCTTTCCTAAAAATCTCAAAAGACTTTGATGTGGGTCATTTTAATAATTTTATGAAAGTTATACCTCTTTCCTGACTATCTCAGTGGATCGTTTTTTTGTTACAATAGATTAAAAGACTGAGTAGGTGAATTTAGACAAAAAAAAGTTGTTTATTGAGAGAATAATTGAAATCCAGATGGGATCTGATACCTTAAATAACAGAGGACTAATTCATAATGTTTAGGACCAACACTCTAGTAAAAGAAAGAGCAAGTATTGAATAGTAGCTAACCTGTGGTAAGACAGCAAAACTGTAACTATTGCTTTGCCATCTTCTCAGTACAGGCACATCAAAATTTAACCTCATTTACTATATCTGATCCACAGAAATATATTCCTAATCCTATCTAGTATCTAATTAGGATCAAACAGTTTTCAGATGGGTTTTCAGTTTTTCCAGTTTGAAGGATATAGTGCTTAGATTTTTGTTCGTATCATGGTATACCAAACCTTAGCTCTAGCTTGGCTCAGTCATATACAATGCAAAAACTACCCTCTTTTCCCGCCATCCTTTCCTCACTTCCCTCAAGATCAATAGTTGATACTTTGCCAGGATACTGACAATCAGCACAGCTCTAAAGGGAAGAGTAAGTTTGTTTCTAGCCTAAATGGCAAGGTTCGTCAGGACAAAGCCACTATTAGGGCTGTTAGGACTTGTCAACTTTGGTTCATCCATGAGGCGTGTAACTCATACTATTAAAGAGGGCTTTGTGTTTATATTTCTTAGATAAGTATTTTATCTAATTCTCAAAGGATGTAAAAAATGGAATAAAGGCTTTAAAATCTTTATTATCGTCATCATTTTAATCTTTTAATAATTTTAGTCATTATCTTTGATTAAGATTTTTTAAGTTTGCTTTCTTAGGGAAAAAAGGCTCTTATAACAGATAAATTTTTAAACTTTGACCTTTATAGTTTCTTCTCACAGCTTAAAGATGCCACAGAAAGATGTATGTTATCCAGATTAGAACCTGGTACAATGCATTATCTCTTCTGTTAGGCAGCTGAAGGATGACTCAGTGAATTTAGCTTTCAGCAAATTACACAGTAATTGTTTGGGCAGCTAAAGCATTTTAGGAGGGTCACTTCACAGACTTTTTCTCATAATGCATTTATATTTTTGCACAATTCATGAAATATCACATAATTTTACTCTTTGATGTACAAACTGTTAGACCTGAACGTTCATTTATTAACGTGTTGCCTTTCAGATGAGTTGAAAATGGTGTATAATCTTATTGTGTAATCTCTGGCATTAGTAAATCTCTAATGGATATTGAAGATGTTAATGAACACTTTTAATACAGTAACACTACTGATTTTACTGTTATCACCTTTTCTTTGTCCTACTCGCAATCATTATTCCATTTCTCTACATTTTTCTCTGACTTGGAAAGGGAAAGATGATAGGTGGTGTAAATGCTCAGTACGTCTCTGAAATATTCAGCCAGCCAGCCTTCTCTCCCATCATGGCTCTTCTGGATTAAATAAGGTGAGTTTTTGGTTTATTCTCTCTTGTTTCACTTTATTCTGTAGTGATATGGTTATTTACTACTCTTCTACCCCAGGTACCCTGCTATCTTTCACTTTGTTTTCTTGGTGCATTTTATAGAAACTGGAGCTTACTACATAGAAATTATCTTAAAGAACTAAAATAATTTCACAGTTTTTAAGTTCACATTTAGGAAAAAGCAGATGCTGTGTTCTGCTGTCATTTAAAGACCACACAGATAAACTAAAACACTTGAGCTCTTTTGTCTTTAACAATCTCTTTTCTCTATTAGTGTTTTTAAGGGTAGGTCACATTTAACTACCTGTCTACAATTCCAAAATTTTATTACAATCTTTGGGTCTTATGCTCCAAAGAGAACTGTAGGGACCCAGGGGGAGAATATTACAAAACTCATCTTCTTTCATCTGTTTCTGAATAGGGAGATGATTACCAGAAAGGTTCTTCATCTGAAAAGACTATGTAGGACTTCATTGGCAACTTAGAAAGGTGGTGATAATTTTCCCCAATAGGTGTTGTGGGCAGCTCAGCTCCACACAACTGCTCCTCAGCACATGGGGGAGAAAATGAGAAGGGTAAAAGTGAGAAAATCCATGGGTTGAGATAAAGGCAGTTTAATAGTCTAATAACTCAATGTCTCCACTTCCTTGGACTTTCCCCCAGATTTTATTACTTTATTACTCTGCACAGCATTGTACAGTATGGGGCATCACTCTGGTCATTTGGGGTCAGCTGTCCTGGCTGTGTCCCCTCCCAGCTTGTGGATTCCAGACTACTTGTGTGGTGGAGCAGAATAAGAAACAGAAAAGCCTTGATGCTGTGCACGCACTGCTTAGTAACAGCTAAAACATTGGGGTATTATCAACACTGTTTTGATCACAAATCTGAAAAGGTTATTACCATACCAGCTACGATGAAGAAAATTAACTCTGTCCCAGCTGAAACCAATACAACTGGGTAATGATTATCTTGTCCCAAGAATCCATTGCTCTTGTGAGTCCTTGATGTGAAACAGAACTCAGATGTGGTTTTACACTTGGTAAAGTAAAGCTACAGAAGAAGAAACCTGGAATGAAGATTGTCACTGAAGTCGTTATTACTGGATTAAGTGCTGGAACTCCTATGCAAAATTGGGCAATTGTTTTCTTGGTCAGGAACGATGGTGGTGAAGCACCATTCAGGATTTCGGGACTTCCTACCCAATAACACTAAGGCATGACTGAAGATTAGCATATGGGAAAATGATACCGCATAGAAACATTTGCCATAACGATGCTCCTAATAGAGACTGTTAGCTAATATGTTGGTGGCAACAGTTACCTTGAAACAAAACTTTGGTGTGTAAGAAGAGTGGCATTTTGAACAACATATTGTTCCCAGGTGGTGGTGTCAGAGTTTTTTATATACTAAGTGCACTTTTCATAGGGCTAATAATTATTCCAATGATTTTGTGCATTCTGGTGAGAAACATTCAGAGCTATAAACTACAATTTCACTTTGAAATTTGAGTAACAAAATCTGAGGACTGAAATTTTATTTACATGAACTAAAATTGCCAAATTGCACAATAATTTAGCTGAACTTTTGCTGTTAGTTATATGTTGGGTAATGTTGATGAAATCAAATTATTTTTAGACAAAACTGTAATAACAACTTTTCTAGTTTTTCAGTTTTAACAAAATCATAAGGTATATGTTGCATTAAAAGTCAGGTGAAATAAAATTTTCCTACTGCTACTTAAATTTATTGAATGGAATTATCCTCTGTTTGAAAAAAATATCTTGGATTAAAAACACACAACAGCTCTCCCCATGGAAGTACTTTTGGCTAGTGTCCTCTCTTTTTCAATTATACGGCAAAGTCTGCCTCGGGGTTTGAGTAACAATGACTTTTAACAGTCTGCAAGGTGAAAAAAAGATTCTTTCATTTACTGAGCCTCGTGGAAACTCATTGTCCAGAGTTACAGTATTTCTTCTTAAAACACCTTTTCTTCTGTAGAATTTTAATTGTTTCTGTCCACAACCCAGATCTTTGGCTGAAAGATGTAAATTATGCAATATGGTACCACTGTTTAGCTTTATGGTTCTTTACAATGGTATATTTAAATGATAATTCAAAGTTAGAGAAGAGATATTTTTGTCCAAATGTCTTCCTTCAACATGCCATACGACTATAAATAACATTAATATTCAAATGGATGAATTATATTTAATTTTAATATGGGGATAAGTAATCGTAAGACCAAGTTCCTTAGAGGTATGAAGGCAGTTAAAAGGGTTGCCAGCTGTCCTGCTCCATGCTATGATGAGTGCGTTTGCAAGTACAAGGCTATACAATGACTCACTTATCTTTGTGTGTGTTTCAGGGCTTCCAGTCAGGGGAAAATTGTCTTTGCATTGCAATTGGGGAAATTGACCTGGAAAGCATTGTGATATGACTATGGAAAAATAGAATTTTTTTTTTAAAAACCATTCTGAACTTTGCTGCATTCACATTAAAAGACAATCAAAAAACCCCCCCAAACCAAACCCTAAAACCACCAGAATTTGTCCTCACCAAAATTGGACAGACTGTCGGCACTATTGGCCACCAAAGGAAGCAATTGAAAACAGCCAGTTCAACACGATACTAGAAAAGCTGTGCCCCATTTCTGTGCTTAAAACTCAAAGTAGTTTTGGGCTACAGACTCATCCAGCTTGATTTTGAACATATTTTGGAGAGAAAGGAAAGGTTGTTTTGTTAAGGTTAACAGCTCTTATTGGGCTCATGTGTGACTGCTGGCTGATCCAAGGAAGATAATTTGTAGACATGGAATAAGATTAGGAATGACAGTGAGTCAGTCTGTAAGCTTCAGTTTCTGGTCCCTTCACATTTGAGGTAGAAATGCAACATATCCCAGAAACCATGATTTACCATCGCTAATTTTTTTTTTTTTGCATAAAATAAATATAAGCAAACAGTTCATTGTTAGGGGCACACCAGTTCAGAACCTGGAATTTTTAAACCAGTAGGACTGTGTGATAAAAAATTAAGCAGAATATGATGCTGATAATCAGGGGCCACGTACACTTTACTAAATGAAATAAATCTGAAATAATCTGAAAATTCTAAGCAGAAGTTGTTTTTTTTCCCCATGAGAAGCCAATATTTCCTTTAAGTGCAGCTTATCTTATCAGGTCACTGTAGGTTTCAGTGCAGTTAGACCACTGATAATATTGACCTGTGAACATCTGGAACAATTATTCCTTCTTGTTAGCTGAGAAGTGGGTAGCACAAACCTCAGGGAGGTACGGCTGAAGACACCAAGCAGTATAGATTGTTTACTCTCCAGACATGACTCCAGCTACATGTGGGAAGACTTGATTGCCACAGCACTCTACTGGAGTAAGCAAAGACAATTTAGGTTTCATTGCTGGCAAAGGAAGGAGTTGGAAATTTAAAACCTGCTGGGCTGTAAGATGGCTACTAGTACTCTGAAGTGAAGTCTTGGGCTTTTAATGAAAATATTTAATCCTACTGTGTAAATTGAGCTACTCCTCTATCCTGGATGATATGCGTAGTTCTGGACACACCCTCCCTTCTCAAAAAGACTGTTGTAAAGCTAGAAAAACTTCAGAGAGGGGTAACAAGGATGATAAAAGATACGGAATAATTTTCTACAAGGAACAAGTGGAAAAACTAGAACTCTTTCCTTAGAATAGAATCAGTGGAGTAAACCTTATAACAATCTTTTGGAAAAGACACAGTTCACTATTTCTTCCAGTACAAGAGCAAGGGGCCAGATGAATGTTGATAGGCTTATGCAAAAGAAATGAAAGGAAGTGCATCTGTCCATTACAGATAGTTGAGCTACAGAGCTCCATGACATGACATGCTGTGATCATTGAAAGCTTACATGAGTTCAAAAAGCCGTTAGGCAAATCAGTGGAATCCCCAAGGACTATTAAATACAAGCATATCACTTTTGGCAGAATAAGTCCTTGAGCTGTAAAATATTGGAGTCTGGGAGAGTGTTCTGGGAAAGCATTGCTGCCTGTTTGCCACAGGAACACTGCCTCAGTATATCAAGTGTTGTGGTTTTGTGTGGTGGGGTTCTTTTGGTAACAGGGGAGGGGTTACAGCCACAGCCCTTGTAAATAACTACTGATGTTCCCCCTGCTCCAAGTCTGTTTTGGTACCGGGGGAGGGGACTACCAAAATGGCCCCTGTGAGAAACTGCTGGAAGCTCCCTCAGCTCCAAGGCTTTGATAGCAGGTGGTGGTGGGGGGAACCACAGATATGGTCCCTGTGAGAAACTGCTGGAAGTTTCCCCAGCTCCAAGCTGGACCTGACCGTGGCCAAGGCTGAGCCCATCAACACCTCTGCAAATAACATATTTAAGAGGGGGCACAGTACATGGAGTGGGGGCGTGGCCCTGGTCAGAGCTCAGCATAGCCAGCCCATCCATCCATCCATCCATCCATCCATCCATCCAGCTGCCTGCCCAGCCACTTGTCCAACCTCCACTGCACCACCCTGGCCCAGCCAACCCAGCACAGTGCCTGTCCGAAAGCCAGGAGTTTCTCAGGAGCCAGTGAAAGAGCCTGCAGCAGAGAGGGGAGTGGGATGTGAGAAAGATAACTACGCAGACACAAAGGTCAGTGAAGAGAAAGGAGAGGGAGGAGGTGCTGGGTCAGAGATTCCCCTGCAGCATGGTAAGGATCATGCTGATGCACATTGTCCCAGTGCAGCCCAAGGAGAGCAGAGCTCACCTGCAGCTTACTGAGATTTAATGGTGGAGCAGATATCACTCTGTATGTAGCCTGTGGAGGACCCAATTATTTGTGGCTTATTGGTTATGAGAAGCACATCTAGATCAAATGTATAAGGCTAAAAATACAGCATTGCTTTCTGTGATATATCAGTTTAGAAACATCACTGGAAAAAGAATTGGTGAGGAAAGTTGTCTTTTCATTATTGCTAAAGATCCAAAACCTCAATTTCATGTAACAACCGGGTACTTTTTCCCCACCTCTTCCATAAGTAGTGTTTGAGAGTTTAAAAGACAAATTTCATTTTCAGAAGGTCAGTGTGTATTGAGTGCTCTCTGACTCAGAGATGGCCTGCTAGGTCACATACGCCGCCTGGATTATATTCTGAAACAAGAAGGGTTTTTTTTTCCTTTGAAAACTTCACAGCATTCCAGGACATAGACAATGATTCATTCTTAACTTTGCAAATTTCAATTAGACAGTCCCTTGCTATCTAATAATAAGTTTTACCCTTCCTGTTACAATTCATCCTTGCTGGGGCCTTGCATTCACAGAAACCCAATTATTCTGGATTAGCACCTTTCTATCAACATGACATCTGGTTATCTCAAAGCGAGAAATAAAAAAATCACTTTTGAGTGTTTTTCCAAATTCTGAAAATTTGGACACATTTAGAAATAATGTAATTTCAAATGACAGCATGCAGATCAGCACCTCACTAAAGCAAAAAGATCTCATATTGAGAATACGGAGATGATTTCAGAAATTAAGATTTTGGCAGGAAGAGAAAGCTATTCATTTCAGGCTGACTACAATAAATTGATTCCGAATAGGTATTTATTACTGTTGGGAATAGAAAGTACTTTATATTTATTTTATGTCAGGCCTGGACAAATGCTTGTCCTTTTTCTGAAGACACACAGCAGTGAAAGAAAAAGAAGAAAAAGTTTAAAGCTGTCTGAAGGCAGAAAACTAAATGTTCTTTTTTTTTTGGAAAGGTCTCTTGGCTGATTAAAAGTAATACCTTGTTTCCCATCCTCTTACAGCCCAGAATGCCTTCCAGGATGAAGCAGGTACATGTAAGGAGAAAGGCAGAGTGCACAATGTGCCAATCATTCTGGCTGACACAGCAGCTTTATGGGAACTCACATCTCCCACTGCAGTTTCCATATCAGGTATCCAGAAATGGAAAGGAAAGTTATCCAAGCACTGTGCAAATGAGAGTATCAGGGAGAATTGTGATTCTCATTCACTGAGAGTTTTATGTGCATTTCTACTCCCAAGCAACCGTCTAACTACCCTTTAGCATATTATTCTAATGTAAATTATGTTTTTTCACCCATGAAAATGTTGACATAATATTGAAAGGATGAAGGATTCAGAAGACCATATAAGTCTTGTTTTCACTCAACAATCTCCTAAGTAATACTTTTCATCTCTTGCTCTTTTAATGATTAAAAAGATACATTTATATTTTAGAGTTTAATCTCCCAGGAAAAGAAAGAGGAAGCAATAGTAAGAGACATCTAGGCAAATGGCAAAAAAGTTCTGATAAACTAAAATAAAGAGAATATGTAACTGTCATGCATTGCTACCTATAGCACATACAGATTACACTGGTTACCTTTGATTAATGGCAAACAGTAGTTACAAATGTTGTCCTGTGAGTCCTGTTGCTGTGAAGGCAGAAAATATTGAGGTATCTACACTATGAGCTGAAGTAATTTGTGGCAAATAACATTGAAAATTTTGCCTAGCAAATTTGGTATGCATATGTACATAAAGTTATCCTTATGTAGCAGCTTCTAGAATGAGTAGAGACTATATTGGTTTTACACTCCGACTGAGAAGATTTATTGGAATTATCAGTATTGCTTGTGGATAAGTTGTAACTAAAACACTAAGATCTGTTATTTTAATATGTTACATTTTTAATACACTGTATCAGTCACTAAAGTTTTTATATTATTTCAGTGGTGATGGAACATTGCTTGAGATTATTATCTCTTGTGAGGCAGACGAAGTAAATATTTCTGTATACTTTCCATTTTATATGAACTACTAAAGAGGAGGAAGAAACGTTGATGGAGTCTTAACTAACATAACATTAGTAATGTTGCTATGGTAATGGTTTAAGAATTGCATTTGCTTTTATCTTACACATGGTAATTCAGAAGTCAGTAGGGATATCTCTAGGTTTATGAAGTTTTCTAAACATCAGACCTGGAGCTATAAATTTCACAGAATTAAACCAGCTACCACATAATAACCATGATGAGTAGGTCATCTTATTTTCTTCTGCCTTCTCTCTCCTTCATCCCTTTACAAATGATCAGATTTCATGTGAAGCTTTTATAAGGCTAGTACACTTGGAATTATCACACAACAAATCTTTGAGGTGTACTTTAGCCTGAATAACAGCTATTATAATTCAAACAACATATCCCTGATCTTCCCAAAGAAAATTCTGTATTTAGATCAGAGGCCTTATATATAATAAATTAGAGTTACATTCACAGATTCCTTAGTCTGGAAAGCAATGTTAAAATAGTGTTAAAACTGAAATGCTGGGCTTTATTGATTTTGCTAACCCATCTGACTGCACATATAATTCTTGTTAATAAAAATTGCTAAAAATAAATAGTAATTCAAATAAGTTGTATAGATCTCTAGGCTAAGATGCAAAACTCATTGCACAAAATGTTTGAAAAGTTCTGATAGAATCTGCCAAATATTCTGTACACTTCTGGAGAAAAAACCTTTAAGATCACACCTTCATCTAGTAGTACTGCTATTTTATATATATCAGGGAAAGGCACAAATCAAAAATAGAAAACAATGTTGTTACTTTATTTTCCTAGTTGAAAGATCTCCTGGAAACCAACATCAGCTGCTTCAGGTGTCTGTTAGATGTTTGTTTTTCCTGTTCCCAGAAGGTCCTCTTTTCTCACACGTTTCAGAAGAGAAACAACATGTATTTAAACCCATGATCCCTGCTGCTTAAATCACATTAAATTTAGTTGACCAGTAAAAACACCTCAAAAAATGCAGTATTGTCTAGTACTATAAATATGTGCTATGGACTATTAGGTATTTTGTGATTACTGCCTCTGTAGCTAGCACTAGAAAACAACCAGGAGCCTACAGGTGTTTCCTAGAAAGTAAACTGCTCCAAAACCTGATAGTCTGCCTTTGAGTATTTCTAACGATTGTTTTTGAGTAACTGCTGCTTCCTAGATCCTGGTCAATGTCAAGACTTTGATTGTTATGTCCAAGTATGACAAGAGAGGGGTTGTTTTGTGAACCTAAAACTGTGACTACAAATTTCGAAAGTATGCAGGTGAATTATGGTTTGTCTTCACAGACCAGTTCACCAACAGTAAATGAGGGAGATAATTTATAACTTTCTTCCTGGGCATCTACTAAAATACAACACACAAGCACTTGTAGATTAAATTCACAAAGGATAGCTTTAGCCTAGTAAGGTTAATCTCCCGGGGCTCCTCTACACTTACAGAAAGGAGGTAACTTTATCTAGAGGGGGACTCAGAATAGGATCCCTCAGCGCTGAGTGAGGTTTTCCAGGCATGGAGTTAGTGTGAAGAAATCACTGCAGTGTAATTACGCTGCACTATTCCATGCAGACAAGCACTTGCAAGCCTATGCTTTATTTTCATCAAAAAAAAAAAAAGTAAATTCGTATTTAAAACTCTCTATTGGAATTCAGATTGACCTATTTTTCACTGATTATGCCAGTGATTTCTTATGTTGTTTCATTGAGAAACTCTGACAGATAATACTCAACTTTCTCCTTTACTCTTTGGATATAACTGAATTATTTGTAAAAGGTAGTAGCTCCAGTATCCACTCTTCACTACCATATTTCTTATTTGAGGAAGAATGTCTGAACTAAAACTAATAAACAGACAAAAAGAAACGTAGGTATCATAGTGTAAAAAAGAGACACAGTTAACTATCACATCTGCAAAAACAGAAATCTTGCCGCTTGGAAACATGCAGATGAATAAATGACTAAGGGTAATTAAACTGCCAGCAGCTGAATTTATTGTGAACTTTGCCAGCTAAAATGTCATTCATGTCTCATATGGCATAGTCAATTAAATCAGTTATAAAATACACAGCAGCTATTAAAATGCTTATTTTTTACCATTTTGGGTTAAATACATTGTTAAAAATAACATTTCAGACCCATGAAGTCCATTATAGGGGCAGGTGCCTTCTATCACTAATTCTTCAATGAGAGTTTCTTTCTTTTTCCTTTGAAAATGTCCAGTCACAATGTTCTACAGCGCACTATCAACAGCATAATTAGTAAACAAAATATTTTTGAAACCTTTATGTATTCTGCTGTTTCTGACAGTATAAATAGCTGCAGCCACATTTACAGATAATATGAAGAAAAACAGTGGCAAAACCACCGTTCACATATCTCTTCTCAAAGGAAGCTTGTCCTGAGACACAGGCCCAGAATATCTTATATCTCAAGCAAGCCCAAGCTGGATGACAATTATCACTTTGATAAACCATATATAGAACAAGAGAGACAAAACTTCATTATCTATCTTCTGTATGAAAAAGCTACAGCTATGCGATTAGAGGTTGTAACAACAAATATCTTTCAACAATTGACATTGAGAGTCACTTCTTAACAAACACTTGACAGCATATTACAGCTGCATTTCTAAGATGGATAAAAGCAAAAACATTCATAATTAAGTAACTGTTGTCCTTAATTATCCTCTATCTGCCTGTGTGCTAGGTTTCCTGAGGGACAAGAACCTGGAGATGGGTGGTTGAATAGGCACGTTACTCAGAAGAATGCATACTTTGCATAATTCCTGTATTCCATACCTCTGAACAAACTAAAAGACATTCCATTCTGGGCTAACTCTAGAAGAAGGATATGTAGAGACAACTTTTGCCTCTGTTGCAGTGATGTAAAGTACAGGTCAATAAGAAATGGACTTCTTCCTCTACTGTCAAGTCATCTGGTGGCCTCTTCATCTAAATCAGTGGTTACCTACCTAAGTAGAATAGCTTCCCCCAAACTGTCATTATTTTCAAAGTCGATCTTATCTTCTGGTCAAGCACAGAAACATTCCAGTTTTCTGCCATTTGAAATACAAATGGACAGCAGAAGTTCACCAAGAAAGGTTCCTTGTCCATTGCTGGCACAAACTAACCCCCTTTCATAGCTCTCCCCCAGAGATAAGTAAAGCGAGGACTAGTGAATGCCTTCTAAGAGTGCTTGCTAATCCGTCAAATTTGAGAAGCATTCAGGGACTTAGAATGTCTGAATTTAGAAGGAGCAGTAAATGGTTATGCAGCTGATGTCCAACTATCCCTTTCCTATGCCCATTAACTAACTGGTTTGGCTACAGTTTAACTTCTAGAAAGCCAGTCTTAGTGGGAAGAAATAAATAAAGAAAGAAAATCTGTCACTTGCTCTGATAATTGTTTTTCCACTCATCAATCAGTATTAAAACTGTGTTTTCGTATTGGATTTGTCTGGTTTTTAGCTTCTAGACATTGTTTTTTGTCTTTCTTTTCTCTTATAGATCGCCAAGTGCCTTAATAACAGAAATTTTCTCTCTAGGACAGTGTGAAGCCACTGTCATTAACTTTCTTTTGCATAAAACCCAGTGATTGAATTCTTTATATCTCCCACAGAAAGGAATTTTCTCTAGCCTTTGAATACTTTTCTGTACCCTTTGTGATTTCTCGATAATATTTTTGTGCAGCATGAACCCCCATTGCTACTCATTATACTTCTGTTGGTCTTATCATGCCATAAGGAGAAGTGAAAATCACTTCCCTGTTGTTACTCAATAATCCCAGTTATATTTCTT
Source organism: Pterocles orientalis (assembly GCA_011057875.1). Lineage (NCBI taxonomy): Eukaryota > Metazoa > Chordata > Aves > Pterocliformes > Pteroclidae > Pterocles > Pterocles orientalis. The sequence continues at coordinate 508,211 of WKFP01015243.1, read as the reverse complement.
CTTTCAGAAGCATTTAAAAATGTTTTAAAAGCATATGCTTTTGTTATTTTTTTCAGTACATATTTAGCATCTCATATTGCATATGTGTAGTTTTGTCTGTGCCTGAAAGCAATGCATTCAGTATGATTAACTCCTTTTTATCACTTTAGGAATATTGCCATGTCTTTTGCACTGTCCCGACTACTATTTGCGATTCCACCACACTTTGTTTTATTTCCAGAACTTATATGTAATAATTGATCAGTTAATTCAGTAAAGTGCCAAATGTACTTCAAACACAGTATCAATCCCTGTAGAATACCTTTGGGTTGTGCTCTTCTGCCTCACTTTTAATGAACACTTCTCAACAACTGTCAGGTACACCTTTCTTAATCATCTGATGTGCTCCTGTAGTGCTGTGCAGCACTAACATTTTAGATGGTACACTGAATGATAAGCTTCATTTTTAAAGAACATGGAGCAATCACAGCACGCAAAAGAATTTGCTTAGAAGAGTTTGTGTTTTTAGGAATTCTCAGGCTTTCCTCTTCCCCCACTGACATAACTCTCTGAGTCACCCCTTTCTTCCACAATCTCTTCCACCTTTCGGCTGATTGTCCCATAGCTGCTAGGTTAATGATGCTACCCGCTTGGTAAGAACCATCCCACCCCTGTCAAATACAAGTGGTCCTGTATGCTGCTAGTCTGCTTTATTTTATAGCTAAAGACCTAAAGAAAATACTCCCTGCTTTCCATTAGTAAGCTTGTAGTAATCAGGTTTGTTTTTTTGTGAGATCAAAGGAGGTGGGCCTTGTGCTTTTTTCCCTCTCTCTGTTCCTAGGCTGTCCCCAACAGAATCCTGCCCTCTTCTTGAGTTTCAAAGGCTGCTTCTCTTTCTCCTTGAACTACTTTCTCCTGGCTTCTTAATTTTCTCTTTCCACAGTTCTCCCATTATCTCTTCTTTGTTTCCTTTGAACTCCCAGTAGGCTAGACATAAATTCTTCCTCCACCAGGACCTGCAGTAGGTTTTTCTCTCTGTTTCCAGATATTTACTGTTCTTCCCAATGGCTCCCTCTTGAGTTTCTCATCTAGGAAAATAATGCCCTACTCCCATCAATCTCTACTAATAAACTATAATCTCCTTTTTGATGAGACTGAAGAGATGGGAGTGAGCCCTTCAGATGGGAGAAATCTGTGATCAGTGCAATCAGTGACTAGTAATCACTATTACCAAGCTCCAAGTCACTTTTTTAAATGCTCTTCCTTACTGATGTGAGATTAGTTTATTGTAGTAATCCAGGAAGGTTCCACTAGAGGAAAGACAGTTTATGCTATCTGCAGGCTGCTGAAGAACCTGGTTTCTAACAGCCTCCTTCCTTCTCTCTCCTTCTTTCTTTGCTGCTATTTCATTCAGCTAATTCTTTTCTTCTTTCAGCTTGGGAAAGCTAGAGTGGGAAAAGATAGAGGGAGCAGGGTGTTTGGTAAGCTCTGTATCAGGAAATGCAAGAACATGAAAGTTTTCTGTGTCTGCACATTTTTCTCCTTGTTTCCTTCTGAACTTTCCTTTACTTAAGGCAATCGGGGACATCCCAAAATCATTGCAGAATTTTACGCTAATCTTGCTCAGACTGAGGTAAACAAGAATTGCATTTCATGGTGTTAAATTAGAGGAAGATTTGGGCAACTGACATTACAATCAGGCTTATACTCCACATCCAAAGTTCAGATTTTCTGTAAAACTGTTTAAAGAACTTAATCTGAATTTCTATAAAACCTCCTTGAGGATCTCCCTCTGAATCTCTGCAATCCTGAAAGAATATACAGTTGCTTCAGAATCATATTTTTTATTATTATTTTCTTTATTGTGTTTGATGTGATATCATTGTTAAGACAACATTTAATTTAATGTGAGTTATTTTTGACCTTACCCCAGGACACCATGAACCTAGTTTACTTCAGTTGAATTAATGAACAAATCATTCAAAGTACTGTTGTGGAAACAAAAGGTTGGTTTCTTTCTTTTCTATTCTTTTATAGTCTGTAAGGTAAGCGAGCCCTTTTCTGGAGCAAATAAAGATTCCTTTTGCCAGACAGGAGAAACATCAGTAGTTTTTCTTATTTTGATATATAACGCATTTGAACTCATCTCCAGTTGCTAAAAAATAAAGCCAATGTTGTCATTTACAGTCCAGCATAATTGAAAGCAGTAGTTATATCCACATATATAGGTGCTTAATATGGAACTAGATTTAATTTTTGTGCTTTTGCTCAAAGTTACAGTCCTTAAAGCTCAGGCATCTGCCACTAAACCCTGAATGTGCCTTTCCATACCTTTTACCTCCAAAGGTTTTACTTTGGTGTCTGGGGATTTTTCTATGTGTTCCCAGAAGTCATCTGTTTTGAAAGTAATGACATTTTCATCTCTCTCAAATCTAAGGCTAGCACTATTTCTCTGAGAAAAAAATGACTACTTTTTTTTTCTGTTGGAAAAAGGGAAATCAACAAGGAGATAATTTGTAATGTCTTCTTTCTGAGTCAGAGTTTAGACAAGTGCTTAGCATATCATATAGTTTTCTATGAAATATAGATTTACCTTCAAAAGTTGAATTCAATTATCATGAATTGCAGTATTTATGATTATTTTAATACCTCTAGTTTTTAAAAAGTAAACACACAGAATATAAAAGTAAATAATCTTCATCTGAAGCTTTGCTTTAGCAGAATCAATATTTAGAAAACTGTCTACCACTGTGTCGTGGGTTAAGCAGAGCAGAGTTAATTTTTTTTTTTTCCTTTTCCCTCCTCTTCATAAATAGCTAGAAAAAAGCTATGTTTTGGATTCCTGCTCAGGAGAGAATTGATAAGAGAAAAACGTTTATACTTATTGCTAGGACGTTGCTATTTGTTCTCAAGGACATACATTCAGCCTTTTGGGGGGGAAGAGACAGTCTGGCTTCTAGCCTGGGATTTGCTTTTAGGTGAAGATTGAGAAGCAGACTGACCAATTATTCCATCCCATGCACGTCATACCCAGTATATAGAAGAAGACTCTTCTAGGAGTGCTGGGCTTTCACTTCCGGATTCGTCTCGCTTTGGGGAGCCTGCGTTCGCTCTCCCAAGGCCTTCCCCCCCCCCCCCCCC
>WKFP01015243.1:475841-503764 GCA_011057875.1 Pterocles orientalis | reverse complement strand
CCCGGAATACTATTCTGGGCCTTGAAAAGCAAGTTTTGTGGCGACATGGTACTCCAGACAGAATTGAGTCAGACAACGGGACTCATTTCCGAAACAGCCTCATAGACACTTGGGCCAAAGAACATGGCATTGAGTGGGTGTACCACATCCCTTACCATGCACCAGCTTCTGGGAAGATTGAACGATACAATGGACTGCTAAAGACTACACTGAAAGCAATGGGGGGTGGAACTTTCAAAAACTGGGATACACATTTGGCAAAAGCCACTTGGCTAGTCAACACGAGAGGATCTGCCAATCGGGCTGGTCCTGCCCAGTCAGAACTTCTACGTACTGTAGATGGGGATAAAGTGCCTGTGGTGCATATCAAGAATGTATTGGGGAAGACAGTCTGGGTTATTCCTGCCTCGGGTAAAGGCAAACCCATTCGTGGGATTGCTTTTGCTCAAGGACCTGGGTATACTTGGTGGGTAATGCAGCAGGACGGTGAGGTTCGATGTGTGCCTCAAGGGGAGTTGATGATGGGTGAAAGTGCCCGATAAATTTAGTTGTACAGTGTTAGCTTATGCATAACCCTGCCATTGCATATTATCATTGTTATGATTGTTATGTATTATACTAATGATATCCTATTAAGAATCTTGCAGGTTCAACAGAATCAGAATTGATTTCCAGCAACTTCCCTGAGATGGACATCCTCAGCTTGCAGACCATAGATATGGACTGTGCCGGGTATACCAGAAGTGTGAGTTCCAGATGCAGTATGTAGCAGAGACTATACAGCATCCATCTTCCGCGTCCAACGACATGCTCTACTGACTGAGTGGACTTTGCATCATTTTTATCCTGCCTTGAAAGACTACCACGACAGATGAAGCCCAAAGTCATAGATTAAATGAACTCAATAAAATTATGGAGGGGTGGTCCATAGATTAAGGATTAAGGATTAAGATTTAAACAAAGAAGATATTCTGATGCTGCATTTGAGATAGTACTGGACATGATATGTTTCAGTCATTTTAAAACATTTAGGAAAACCAGGTTTAAAGTCCGTATTATACCACTAATATAAAATTCTTCAAGTATGCACCAATATTTTATTAAAAGTCTCAGTTTATAACACTTAAAACCAATCCATATTCAGCCTTTGGTCTAGAATCAAGATTGAAAATATCTTGAAATTTTTTGTGGGTTTTTTTTTGTCAAAGTCTGTGGCTGAATTTGATTAAAGTAATTTCCCTGATTAAGGAAATCAAGACAGTAAGTCAGGTATCTGAGAGCTATTATATACCAATGAAAGAAATATCTTTGTTTTTTCCACTTTGTCTCAATTTGTTTTAAGATTATATATTTATGACCAGAAAATGTCTCTTCATTTCTGAGCTGTAATTTCCCATTTTATGAATGCATTCTTGTCTTAAATTTCATACTGAACAAGATCAGATTGCCATAATTATGAGATTACTGCATAAAAAACCACTTGCTTTCAGAAAGTCTCCATCCTTCATATTCTTCTTTAAAAAAATTACAAAATTCTACATGGACTCACTTGGTGTTCAAAGTAATTCCTAATAACTGGAAAACCTTTAAATGTCCTTTAATTACAAAGTTCTAGCCAGACCGATTGTCTATTCTGTGCTACCAGAAATTAAATATTTTCTGGATTTTTGAAAGTCCTCTGATGACTGAGGAAAAGTGATTGTGTAACAAAAGATTCAGATTTCAAAAGTAAATGATAACTTATGTGCAATGTACTTTGCTGTTTTAAGGAGATCATTAGTTGGACAACTAGCTAGAAGTGAAGTCATCCTCCTTTGGCATTGATTTGTAGATAGGGCAGCCGGTCCACCTCATTTCTAACCAATGACACTTTGCCAAATTTCAGGCTATTTATTTTTAACACACCTTTTCTTAAAATGACTACTATGTTGCTGTTTTTAAAATAGCTAACCAGACAGAGTATCATTATTATTTCAGCTTTATTTTAAATAACATATATTGGAAATATTTTAATGCTTTTCATCTTAAGACAGTAGAAATCATAGGAAATTAATTTCTTAATCAGTTTTTAATTGTTTTGCCACTGATAGAGTAAGCACGGTTTCAAAATACACAGCTAAAATTAAGTATTTCCAAATGTAAAGGGAAAAAGCCCTAATCCTCTCTCCTACACCAAAGAGGAACTAAGTTACTGTTAGCACACAAGGTTTGGCTTTTCTGGGCTCTGTGACAACCGACTTAGTTTTATGAGAAACGCTTGAAATTCGTGCAACAGGCCTAGTTTCTGGTGAAAATCTCACCAAAATTACCACTTTCCCATTAAAGATATCAGATTCAATAAACAATTGTACTGGAATTCAAAGGATATAGAGAGTGTGGTATTTTTAAGGGCTGTTGATTCTTAAGCAGTGTACAGTGCTCATTAATTTTGACTACACACCATGATATTTCAGATGAGGTTGTATAGTAACTTGCCATATACAAATACTATGCAGAAGAAATATTAAAGGTGAATAAACTAATGGTATTTTTTATTGATTAATGCCCTCCCTTCAAATAAGAGAAGGTCAGGCAGAATCTCTGTTCCAAATAGTATTTAGCTGTTCATACTAAGAGGAATGTTTTCAACAGGAAGAAACCATCACACTGTAAAGTGGGAGCAAGGATACTCCCTTGGGAAACACTGTATTTCACAGTCATTAAGAGCTGGCAAGCAAGGAATTATTCTCCATGGAACTGAGTTTCTCTTGGCACCTTGCCTAGCTACTCCAGCGCCTCACAGCAGAAAGAAGCCATCTCATCTTGGTACTCTCCATGGATGCTTCCTGTGCACACTGAAGGAGTGCATATGCTGTGGTGTTGCGTGGTGGTATTGTAGCTGGATTTCATCCAGAATCTTTACAAGTAGCAAATGGTAGAGCTACAGTCTTCTCCTCTTGCACACAGTGCTTTCTCTGGCTCAAGAAACTGTGCAGTGTTGGCTAGTACCACACAAACACACCAAATGTACCAGGAGCATCCACTTAGTTTAGAGCAACCAATAGTGTGGGAAAATAACTGGGGGGGTGGGTGGGAAATTAGTTTCTCTAAGGGAATGTCTATATCCTAAAAGAAGTTATAATATCATAAGAAAAATCTCCAGGGTAGAGTAAAACACAGTTGCTACTTTCTGGGACAGAGGCATGGCTGGCATGCAAATAACTTGTTTCTCCAGCAACACATCCTGGTCCTGGCACAAAGCAGATTGATGGGGTATGGAGCGAAACGATCTTGTTCTGCAGCCCTGCCCTGTTCGAGACTATCTGTACTTCTGTAAGGATGGGAATGATAAGCTGCGTAACAGCTGTCCAACAAGAAACATGACAGATGCTGTGCCAAGCACTGTGACAAAATCTTTATCCTGAGGTGAACTTTGTTCATTATAATGTCATTATAATACCAAAACACACCTCCATCCTGAAAGTTACCCATCTCCGAGGCATGACTACTCCTCATCGAGCATTCACTCTCTATTTTAGTGACTATACCCTTAAGAGCGAAGCAAGACAATTTTGCACCAATCAGTAATAAAAGTATGTATGACTAGAGTCACTCAAACTCCATCTAAATACAGAGAAATAGTATAAAAACAGATTGATGAGGGGAAAAAATTAGGGAAGACTCCATCGTAATGTTTGCGATCAGCCAACGGGTTGAACCTGGTTTCTTCCCCACAGGGATGCCTATTGGGTAAAAACCTCTTCTACGCACATTAATCGATTTACGCTAGCAGTTACTAACAACTAAAGTCGGCTAACAACAACTAGGCAGTCAGCCTACTACCAACGGCACTTTTTAAACCTTAACTGTCAAAATCTGTATTTTATGTAATAAAATTTGCTTTGCATAAACTTGATAAGGGATTTTACTCAGTGCCGCTGTCAACCTGATCCCTGAATAGGTTGGTTGAATCATCCTTTGATACAGCGGGCTGCTTGGTAGGGTCCCCATATGAGATGCCAGCAGGCTGTACATGTGCAAGGCCTTGACTTTATTGGGAAGCTGCCAGGCTGATCAAATATAAAGGGTTCAAGGAAACCCCCTTCTTAAATTGACAAGCAGATAGTAATTTATATCATGGCACAGGACACAGTCAGCTGTGCAGACAAGCCCTTGATTGTGATAACAGCTCTGTTGAGGGCAGAAAATGTTAATTGCTAGATGCTTTGTGTGTTGAGTCCATGGCTGAGGAGGGAGTGAAGAGAGAAAAGTGGTATGCCAGGCCATGCAGTCTGAAGGATGAACTACCCAGCTCATGGTGGAGAGGGGACACTGGCCCTATAAGACATATGCCCTTTGTTATATAGTACCATGATTTCCACAGACAGATGGGAGATCTCTGCTGCCAGATCTAGTTTAGCAACATCTGAGCATTACAGTTTTGATATTAGGATAGGATAGGATAGGATAGGATAGGATAGGATAGGATAGGATAGGGTAGGGCAGGACAGGATGAAGGAACATGCAGTGATCATCTAGTCCAACTGCAAGATTTATGGATTTGAAATCTCTTGGACTAGGACAATGCTAAACCAAGATGCCCTGTCTTTTGTGTGTGTATTCTCATTACTAAGCTACCCCCATGCCCCTGGCTGCAAGTTCCCTGACAGAGGTGGTGAGTGGGCCTGCCCTGCCACCCCTGCAGCTCCTGACCACCAACAAGCTCCTGTGCTACCCTGGCACCTGGGCTGTTTTAAAAGCAATTTTTAGACCCGCCTTCATTACAGGGCTAACCTCATTACCCCAGAGTGCAACAGAGCACAGAGCCCTTGGGGGCAGGGGCACTGGTGTCTCTGCCTCATGGGAGCCAAGTGCCTCTTTCCACAGACTGCAGCATTTTGAATTGTGTGTAAATACAGGTATTTTGGGAGCTTTTGAGTTCAACTGGAGATGTAGTGTAATGAGAGTAGGTACTTTCAGGATTAGGCAGCATCTGGATAGATGGTGAACATTTTAGGACTTAGGTAGCTTTTAGCCTTTTTCTATCTTCTATGTGTTTCCATTTGGTTTTGGTTTTAATTTGTTTGTTTGATTCTTTTTTTAATGTAACCCTTACAATTTCCATCTCCAAACAGTGAAGAAGAAAGGGAGAAGCTATCTGAATTATAATTAGCGAGTTAATCTGCTCTTAAGGGTGCTGCAGCTATGTCTCTTTCATTCTATCTTTGATGTTGTGTTAACTAATTATTGGAACATATGACACGATTTATTTGCCTTCATATTGAGTTATTTAATTTGATTAGTACAGCAGTGAATTATACTTCAACATTTTCATTGCTGACATAGGTCTGAACAAAAACATGCTGGAAACAGTAGAGATACTACTACCAGAAGAGGGTAGAGCCAACACCTTTCCTCTCAGCCAAAATACTCCATGGCAAATATTTTATCTGATGTGTAGTGTCAAATAGTCTGTTATCTTCCCTCCCTTTTCAGATATACTCTTAAAACCACCAGTGTACGTAATCCACTTGTTACCCTTTAATCAATGTATATACAAAAAAGACAAATGTTGTTCATACTTCAGCTGGTGTGTTTTTGTTTGTTTAGTTTTTAGTTTTGTTTTGTTTTGTTTTTGTTTTATTTTTTAATGTAGGACTAGTTAGTTAGAACACTGTTTTTTGTCCAGCAAACTATTAGAAATATATCAGCTGCTTTTGCTTTGGACATTGAATTCCAGGTAGGGAAATATTTTTTTGATCTTCAGAAAATGTGTCATCTTTCAAATTTTTTTCTCGGTCTGTGGTGAAAGTAAGACGATTAAAAAATGTCTACAAATCACAAACTTGAAATTAGACAGTAGCAACGCGATGCAGGATTTTCCTGAGTCAGGATTGGAGCATCAACTGTCTGGTTACTCTTTTGTGGATCAGTTCTGCTTGGATTAAACACAAAAAGATTTGAATTTGTCTTCTACTTCTGTCTCATTTCAAATAATAATCACTTAAATGAAGTAGACCACCATCATTAGTTAAGAATGAGACTAAGGGCTCAGTTCGTTTGTCTGAGGTACATTTACAAGGCCGTCTGAGCTATGTTAGCATATCATATGTTTGGTGGGGCTGACAGGTTATAGTATAGGACTTGAAAGAGTCTCATGATCTTTTGGAGTGGCAGCTAAAATCTAGATGGAATATCTGTAATTTTAAATTACCGCCTTGATGTACGATGGAGGAGATGCCAGTGAAGCTGGTAGGCTGCACTCCCAGTCCTCTTTAGTGGCCTTAATCTTTCGGAATTGGATCCTCTCAATATCTCTGAGGGACTGCTGGATTTTTACAGTGCATTTCCCAGTGTGTCTCTGCAACAAAGAAAGCTTTCCCAGATATCAATAGATGTGTAAAATATTTCTTACTTTCCCAAGGGCACCCAGTGCCTGGAATGTTCATTCTGTTTATCTTTGGACACTTTGCAAATTATGCTTGAGATTTCTTTTTTTTCTTAAGATGCTTCTAGTGGTCTGACATTGACCTGTCACACACCACCGCCCCCATTCCCCAGGGGAGAAATGCTTTTCTGTTATTCAGTTACCTTGAAATCACTCTTAACTCAAGCTTGTTTGAGGTAAAATGCATCTTAAAAGTATTAAGCTTACAATAGCTGAATAGACACGTCTTGCTACAAGTATTTATAGAAGTCAGAGGTGACAAAATGAAAATCTTCACTCCTTTATTCATGTGTCTTCCTAAGACTATTCTGACATACATTTTATCAATAATTCTTTCTCTCTGCAGGCCTTAAATCTCCAATAAAGAACTTCTCTGAAGCATGCCACCTCTTACCACAATAAAATCTCATTCTTGAAATCCATTCAGGCAAGTTTAATCTTTCTCTGTGAAACTTTGAAATGTCTTTCTTATTCACAAGACAGTCTTACCATTCCTCTTAATTAAAGTAATATCTGTTCCTATCCATATAGACGTTAATATTTTTGTAAGACCAGATATCATTTCCTGTGCGTGACTGATCAATTAACAGCCTTTTGTCTCAGGAGGGATCAGTCCCCTTCTTTGATAACTAGGGATACGTCTTTCAGTGCGAAGTGTCTTTTCTGCTGAATCTGATATTTTATAGTAACCTGTACTTTAATTAAAATACTTGACACAGAAGTCTAAATGGGTGAATGGATGTAGCTCATTAATGGATTTTAATTAAGAACAGGCATGATGGCAGGTAACCTCTTCAGAATGACAACAGGTTTGAGGTTATTAATCTGGAGAATTTTCTTTTCAGGCTGCTGTAAAAGGCCTTTAATTTCTTTGTGTCATTCCCTCTTTCCACTTACTAGCGCTGTGCTTCTGGAAAAAAAAAAAACCAAAACACAAGCATAAGGAAATCTACAGAAGGAGCCTTAAATAAGGGATATCTGAAGTTTGGTAGGAGGGGGCTTTCTTTGGGTAAGGAACCTTATGTTAAAAAGGTCTTTGCCTGTGAGCAAGGATTTTGTCCAAGGATCCTGTATTGCTTTGTACATCTCTACATGGGGATCCTGCACTGAGTTTTAACAGTTTGACAATCTAAATCCTACTGGAAGGACCACTAAAACCATGTTGAGGATTAGTTCAGTCACTACAGGCATGATTTCAGACTGAAGATTAATTTTCACTGTCCTATCCTGCAGCTGTGGAAACAGATCCAAAATAATGGAATCCTGCCCTACAGTTATTACTTGGGGATCGACACATTTGTGATAGAGAAAGCAGCTCCCCCTCTGATTAATTCTGGCTTGGAGGTGATCTGTCAAAAAGAGCCACTCTGATCCTCTTTTTGTTCATAACAGAGAGAATTTATGGGTGGGTGCAGTATTCACCAGAAAAGACTGTCTCACTCGGTAATTTGGATACTTATAATTCAAGAGTGGATATCTACTTGACCCAGTGTTTGATATCTTGGTTGGTATTTTGTCTTTTCCTCATTTCTTATGCATGACTTTGGTTTTACACATTGTTTGTTGGAAGCTTTTGGTGATGATTCTTTTCCCCACTGACCAAAAAAAATTCATGTAGTTAGATAGCTTTCGGTTCAGCATTCCCAGATACCAGGTGTTTGAAAAATAAGCCTCCTGCAAAGGATTTAGTTTAAGTCACTAGAGTCAGATATGAGAACGCTGGTGAGAAGAAGCCCACTGCTTAGACTGGTGCAGACATCAGACTGCTGGTGTCCAGCAGTCATCTGTGTCCTGGAGAAGTCTGTGTCCTGATCACAAATGATTCTGAAAAGGAGTGCCTAGAGTCCAGTTTTCTGTTTTATATGGTAAAAGAATAGATTCTGGTTTTCAAATACATTACAAGCAACTGATCCATACTATGGGTTAAAAATCGTGGCTGTTCTTACTCCTTGGAGAAGATAGATTTTTAAAATGGTTTAACAATTAATACGAAATAGTGAAACTGAAGTCTATTTTAAAATCATATACCCATATGTACCTCTATGTTTGATATTTCTATAACAGTATTTAAAGAATTATTTCAAATTTTATTGATTTTATTTCCTTGGGCAGGCAGAAACAGCTTGAGATTTTGTACCTTTCAGTAGAGTCAGGCCCTCTGCTTCTGTTTCTTTAGTACATATTTTTTCTGCAGGAAAAGTTATCCTATTTCTTTCATCAGTTTAGATGTGTTCTGTCCCTTTGCCTAGCCTACCTTGGTGTGTGTGTCTGAGTTATTTTTTTTGTTTGTTATTCATTTGCTTGGTATTAAATACTGCATATTTCATTCTACTATTTTCTTTTCCACTTTAATCTCTGAGAAGACAGCAACCTGGAAAGATTTAAGGTTTTCTATGACTTGTATTGGGATAACAGCCTAGGGAAGTGAAACTTGTGTTCAATGAAAGATGCTGTTTCTCTTATTGATGGAGGCACATCCTATTGAGGCTATCCAGATATGATCATTCGAGTTACTCAAACATTACATTGTGGCCTCCTGAAAAACAGATTAATAAGGCTTTAGCAATTATTCTCTTCTTAGGGTAGAGAAACTCTGCCCCAGCCCCTTCATGGATAAGGTCAGACAGCTTCTGGCTGTCATGCTCAGTCCTCATAGCCCTAGTGCAATTGTGTTTCTTTCAGTGAGGCAGGGTCTGCAGCACCTCTGTTTGAAAGTGGTATTCCCGACTCCTGAAACTTTATAACTTTCATTCTTGGAGAGAAGGGGTTTTTCTTGCTCTGATAGTACAACATTATATCATACTTTGTCTAACTTACTTACTGGAATAATGATTTTGTTCTTCAAAAAAAAACCCCCCTTTTTTTTAAGCCTTTTAATTACTTTAGATCATACATATCTTTTTCTAAATTCACATAATTCATTCGTACTCTGTTACCAATCATTAAGTAAACAAGCTAGCAAAATATCACAATTTAGTCGATACATACATAGACTTTCCATTTTGAAGCTTTTCCCTGTCCTGATATGTTGGTAGAGGACTAATTCAGTATGCAGCCATGAAATGCATAGAGACAAGATTATTCTTTCCACTTGAAAATTAAAAGTTTTGATACAGTTTCTGGAGCTAGAAGACTGCTTAATTTTCTTCATCACTGCTCGTTGCCACACATCATAACCATAATCTGTTTATCTAAGTGCTAATTAAGTTTTCATTAGCAACTCCAGCATATCACTTTATCAGCAACAATGTAGGCATTGAACATGCAGAGTTCCTTCTATGTAAATTTCTTTACAATATTGTATATTGCTGAGTTATGCTATTATAATGTTAAACATTACATGCCTAAATAAATTAAGACTGAGGAATACAAATGTGTACTTTGTCTAAATGTTTTTATTTGACTTTCTTTATACTTGGAAAATGAAATTTGGAACTCTCTGCTGGGTTTCATTAATATCTCTGGTGTTGGTGTGTATATAGGACAGTGTACACATACACACACAGACACACATACACACAGAGCTATATTTAAGATCATGGTTTTTGCCACTATTAACTTGGTCTTAAAGCACAGGAATCCCAAAGATTAGTAAAAAGGATGTTCCTGAATTGGTAGACAAGGCCTGGAGAACAGTGAAACTGTTACTTGTTCAACAGAACTTTCGCACCACAAACACAAAACCTTCCTTAGAAGGAGAACATCCTTGGAGCTCAGCAAACCTGTAAGAGATGACAAGAGCTGACGAGAGATGTTTATTGCATCATAGCAAGGAGATGTAAAGTTGGAACAAAAGAAGCAAGGAGAGTAAAAGGAGGATTCTGGATTCTAAGTTTTCTGGCAGAATTTGAATTATCTTGGGAGTAGGGACAGGAAATTACTGTTTGAGAGGCAGTGACAAGGTAAACTTCCTTAAGTGTTTTGGGATTTGACAGGAAAAAAGATATTGAAGATGTAGGTTGTTTCAGGTGAGAGGAAATGTCATTGTAGATTTAAGATTTTGTCAGAGATGGAATCGAATCTGTAATAAAAGCAGGCAACTGTACCAAAATGAGAAACCACCTTGCTGATGCTTTTTAGTGAGTGGGGAAGAAAAAAAAATTGGAAGACCAAAAAGCATTCTAACAATATTACAGCAAAGAAAAATTGGAGCACAACATCTAGAAAAAAAGAAAGGATTTGGTCTGATGGTGGGACATCTTTTCTGTACTGAAATGTATGTTTGTGAAAATGTGCCATATTTCTTACATCACATCTTAAAAAAATGCAACACAAATTCAAATGACTAATTATCTAATACACTGAGAAAAAAAGACAAAATGGCCAGTAGCAATGATACTTTTACACAGCACTCATAATGTTATCAAAACATTTTATTCTCATGGGATGCCTACAAGGGAGCTAATACTTTCCTGAGGGGAAGAAATTAAGCTGGACAATAGCCTTCTTGGCAGACAGTCATATTACAGAAAACTGACCTGTGGTTACAGTGAGAGCTCTAAAGTATGCTGTTGTCAATATTGTTCAAGGGGGGGGGGGGTGTATATTGTATACTATTAAGAGAGTAACTTCTATGCCTCAAGATTAATGTGGAGTTGTACTATAATATTTCTCAATAACTAAATGAAATTTTTAGTACATTTACTAATGTACTAACAGACAAAATAGAATAAAATAAATTTGCATTAAAAGCTAAGTAGCTGAATGCAAATTGGCTGAATGGCACCAAAGATTTAGGCTCAAAGGTCTGGTAGTCACATTTTACAGATTTGGGTTCTAGTAAATCATCCTGCTTACTGCTATGGTTTTTTCTGCTGCCAGGTGGTAGGTTTCTTAGTGGTATCTGAAGAGTGAAAATAACTGCACAAGGCCGTTAGTGTAGAAATAGACAGTTTTATTAAAGAAAAGCAAATTGGAAAAAAAAATCCCTATTGTAAGAAAAGGAGGAAGAGATAATACAGGAAAAAAAGAAGAAATATAAAACATTAAAACAAAACAAGATGTATTAATTAACTAAAAAAGTACTAAAAATGAATATAAGCCAATTTAATAAAATGAAACAATTTGCAAAAATTATACAATTAAACCTCTGACTTGAATTCTATTCAGCTAAGGTTACCTGTTTAAAAAGAAAAAGAAACCCCTAAACAAATAGAAGTATTAACATGAGTCAAGGTTCTTACACATATTATTCTGTTTATGGAGAGCTTGTGAATATCAATCTGTTTTTCCATAATTGAGTAGTTCTATCTTTTTAATGCTCTATTACATTTCATTATTTTTGTTACCTCTTTTGGACTAAATTATTTTTTCTCCACTGATCATTAAAAAGATTACCTACATTATTCATGGATTTTATTTTATTTTTAACTTTTCTGTGTTTAACTCTTATTTGCGCACAAAAATCCTAAAGCTTTTGTATGTGCTACAGCAATGAACTTTAAATCCTAGTTTTGTAAAGTTGTGGCCCCATCAACTCCAATTGAAATTGTTAAATATTTGAAAAATATAGTACTCCTCCAAAGTAATTTGCTGGCATTTCTTCATCTTGCAATCATTTTCCTGTTATTGTCACACCAGAAATGTGCCATTCACCAAATGCTGTGTTTATTGGTGGAGACGAAAAAATATTGCAGCTTCCTACTGATATTTGGTTAACTTGGAAGGAAAATGTATTTGAAAGACTATTCTGGAAATTTAACCTACTTTTTATGGGTTTGTTTTCATTGCCGTCACCATTGCTACACTTACGCCATATAAAATACTCCTCTTCTGCTGGATACATAAAGTTATAAGTTCAGAACACAGCAAGTTCATTTTTATAACTGTGAGTGGTAACCAACAACTTCGCTGGAGGCAATTCATTCTGCAGTGATAGGGTTTGTTGCCAAAATGTGTTTTTTTCCCAGATGATGCCAGTAAACTACTCCATACTACTTCACAGGGTCCACACTGTCTTTGTTCAGCTCATCAAGAAGGTCTCTCTCCTCACCCTACTCCCTTGAGGAGTGGAGTTCTCCCCTTCCTGTCCATGTGAAATAGGAAGCATTATACAAACATTATTACAGTTCTGGTTCCTGCCTTATGTACAAAAATACTAGAAAATAGTGTTCATGTGTCAATTGCTAGACAAAAAGCCCACAGAAGAAATTGTTTGAACTGTAAAGCAAGAGGAGATGAATGAAACCTGTGTGCTGAGCACCCAAGTTCATATCACAGAAGTTTCTGGTATCTGTGTTCCTTTACAGGTTTTTAAACAAAGTGATAACACTAGTACCACATGTAAATAACTTACCTTGCTGAAGTTTCTGGAATAGATAAAATTTCCAGGTGTCTTGGTTTTGTAATTTGCAAGTTGTCGTGTTTTGTTTTATTCTGAATGCAAGAAACAGAAGGCGGCAAAAATGCTAATATTAGTTAAAAGTAGTCCTACTTTAAATCAATGCCTCAAGGGCCATCTGCCAGGAGAAGCCTAGTGATGAAACATGAAGATTGATGATTGTAGTTTTTTTCTGCTTTTACTTTAGGCTTGAGACTACTGTAATGTTATATCTAATGTATTTTGAAACTGTGAAATTAGGCAGCTCCTCTTCACATCCATGTTTTCCATAGCACCTGAAGTTACATCTTGATGATTCTTGGTGACAACATGCATCTTCTCTTTGCTGATGTAAGTCTTCTCTGAAAGCATTAGGTTTTTCCTGCTGGATGACTGTTACAGGTGCACTATGCTGCTCATGCTCCACACTTATCAGGGTGTTAAATAACCTGTCGCCTTTTGGTGTTGGTTGTTTTTCATGGCTATATTGCCCCATTTCAATCTGTGCTGCTATAGGTTAAACGCTGAGAACAGCAGAAACTAGATTATCTGGTAGCTATTTTGGCCAGCTGATAAATGTTTAGCTGAATTAACTTATTCCAACAAAACCAAATAAGTAAAGAGTCTAACAAAATCCATCAACTGTAATCATGATTTAACATTGGAAACTCTAGGCAGCTTAATTAGCTTCTATATTATAACCACAAGGCCAGACTGGACCACATCCGTTATACATTTATAAATCTCTCAACAGAAGTACAGAAAGCCAAATACTACAACCCTGAGTTACGCTTATTTAGAAGAAAGATCCAGACCAGAAGCACCCAAAAATATGAGTAAAAATACTATACACCCAAGTTGAGCCTATAGTTATATTAATAGTTATATATGCCTGCATCAACATGAATCATGAAGGAAAAGAAATCAATTTGTATAGCTTTCGTCTAAGCAAACATTGTCCTCCAAAGACTGAAAGCTAATGAAAGTCTTTATCTAAAACATGAGATAAATTCAGATGTCTGTGTTCTGAAGCATACATGATCATGTCAGAAATCTTTACAAATATTTCATAAAGGTCAAAACAAGATTCATTGTCTTTTGGTAAATAACAAGAATTTCTGTTGAATTTCACAAATATAAGTTTTCTTTTAATCTTCAAACATCTATTTTCACCACAATGCTCCACAGAAAAGAGCTTCAGTTTTCACAGAAGTCCTTAACCTTATCTAAAATACTGGCATAGAAACTAGTGGACAAAAAAAGCGCTATTGTTCTCTACTGTTTCCCTGGAAATTATGTTCTGGATCTCCATTCTGGCTATTAACTTGCAGAATAGGATTGTACCAGACCCTATAGTAATGCATAGACACTGTTAAGAAAATGTTTACAATGTATAACAAGAAATACCTAATTGCACATTTTAGTGTTGAGCATGATGTCCTGTCAGAGATCTGGTAAAATTTCTCTGGTTATGAGGCAGACTGTTGGGCTGCATCCTCTAATCTACTCTTTATAGAAAGTGCACTAGATATTTTCTGCAAATTAAATGCACCTTTACAAAATTTGAAGCATGAGGCTACTTCGTGCACTTACATCTTGACTTGCAAGGGAATGGTAAACAAAAGCTGACATTATGTGGCCATTACAAAAAGGGGTCATTCAGATAAACTCAGCATGAAAGATCTATAACTCCATTACTTACAATAATTAGGGCAGGAGTGTGTAGGGAAATTGGTAGGAGCTGAATCCTTTGCAGGACTTTTATTCAGCACCCGTAAATTATACTTTGTCTTAGTAGCATACTACCTTCTTGATCATAAAAACAAGTCCCTGCCTTCATCCATGAAAAGTCCCCTTGTCTCTCCATAAAACTTCTCTGTCTGGGTTGTGTTGAAGATCTTTGTCACCTCTCTCTTTTTGCTCTGTCCAAAGCTTATTCCCAACCTAACATTTCTTTCCTTTCCATTAAGAAAAAAAAAGAGAATAATTATTTTCCCATCTGTGTGCACTTTCAGCCCAGAAAGCCAACTGTATCTTGTGCTGCATCAGGAGCAGCATAACCAACAGGTCGAGGGAGGTGATTCTGCCCCTCTAATCTGTTCTTGTGAGACCCCACCTGGAGTACTGCATCCAGCTCTGGGGCCCCCAACATAAGAAGGATATGGACCTGTTGGAGTGAGTCTAAATGAGGGCCACGAAGATGGTCAGAGGGCTGGATCACCTCCCATATGAGGACAGGCTGAAAGAGTTGAAGTTGTTCAGCCTGGAGAAAAGAAGGCTCCAAGGGGACCTTATAGCAGCCTTCCAGTACCTGAAGGGGGCCTACAGGAGAGATGGGGAGGCACTCTTAATCAGGGAGTGTAGTGAGAGAACAAGGGGTATATGGTTTTAAGCTGAAAGAGAGGAGATTTAGACTAGACATTAGGAAGAAATTTTTCACAGTGAGGGTGGTGAGACACTGGAACAGGTTGCCCAGGGAAGTTGTGGATGCCCCATCCCTGGCGGTGTTCAAGGCCAGGCTGGATGAGGCTTTGAGCAACCTGGTCTAGTGGAGGGTGTCCCTGCCCATGGCAGGGGGATTGGAACTAGATGAACTTTAAGGTCCCTTCCAACCTAAACCATTCTATTATTCTGTCTCCTGTTCAGGACTTTAGTAAAAACACAGTGAAAGAATGTAATTAATAAATGGAGCAAGGATGAAGAGTTTTGGTCATTTATTGATTAAATGAAGCTTGAGCTATTTTTCATTGCAATTCTGAGTGCATAAAGCTTGAGTTTAGCAGAGAAAGATACTCCTGACAGAGAAAAAAATCATTATTAGCTAGATAGTACTTGCAGACTCTTTAGAATTTACTGGTTGGGCAATATTTTTCCATGAAATATTTCTTAATATAGATGCTTTTTCGACAGTCATTATTCTGGGTTTTACTGTGTTTTTTAAAAAAATCTCGTATTTATTTAATTACATAAAATTAAATTTAGTTTCTTAAGCATTAAAACATACTTTGGCTTCCAGCAAATAATATTATCCAAATATAATTAGAAATCATTGATATTCCAATGTGACTATTTGTATGATTTACTTGAAGATTGAAGATCTTTTAAACTCAGTAATGTATTTTGTAGAAAATGTCATTGTCCACATTAAGTTCTGATATTCAACATGAAAATAAAATCTCAGTTGCTCTCCATAGGCACCTCTGAAATGAACAGTCTGCTTCATGTTACCAAGGAAACAGATCTTTGCAAAGATGTAAGGCCACTTTGATGTCATTGTAAACCACTAAAGTGGAAATCTTTAACGTTTGTCAACCTCTTGAGAGTAAGCGGTTTGCTCTAATCAAAATGAATATAAAATTATTCTGAGCATGTAGAAATGCAGTATTCTTGAAGCAAGCATGCTCACTAGTAACCACATATCTTTTTCTCACAGCGATTCAGGATAAATAAATCTGATTACATTTCATTGAAAGATACATGGATATCTAATCCTACATATTCCTGAGCTTTTTTGTTCCTGAAAATTTAAAATGGCACATGTATAACAAATTCAAAACAGTATATTATTCAGTTCAGCTGCATATTGTGCACTGCTCAAGGGGATAAAATATGTTTATTTTTGAAACTCACTAGGAATAAAATGGTTGGAACATAGAGAGAGAAAACACCCCACCAATAACTACTGCTGCTCAGGGCTACTCTGTGAATCTGGAGAACAAGCTAAGTCCTTTTGTACGAAATAACCTCAAAGGCATTTTTGCCTAGGGAATGAGATGATTGGGTAAATCACACAAACAGCGGAAAAGATCAACAGGGAAAAAGAAAGTAAATCTCATTTAAAAAATAAAGCCATGTTCCTATGAATAAGGAAGGTCAATTTCTGCTTATTTTTCCTAGCAGAGTTCAGTACAATAATAATAAAATCTTATACTATGACAGCTAGCTGTTTAATAATTCTAAAAATAATTCTGTGGCTACCGTAGCTAGAAGGGGGTACCAATATACATGCATTAAGGCAGCATTTTGTCACTGATAACATGAACTGTAGAAATGAAGGAAAATGTTTGAAAAATCAGCATCACCCTTTGACATCTCATCAAGCGCCAGAATCTTTCAGCTTGACAACGCTGGTCTCAATGGAAACATCTGGATTCATCATGAGGGGGAAAAGAGCAACAAAGTTGAGAAGTACTTTCAGGGAATGGGGAGGTGAGGAAAAAGGAAAGTAAGAGAAAGAAAATGGAGGCAAGCTGCAAGGTAGAGCAGGGAAACAAGGAAAGCAGATGAGGCTTCAGAAGACATAATCAGAAATCATCAGTCATAGAAAGCTAGAAGACAGGGAGTGTATTCACAGACGAGACAAAAATCGTAGCCAAGCAGTATTAGAGGTGAAGTAAATAAAAGACACCAAGAACTGATGGGAGTGGAGTGCCCTTGTTTACCAAGACAGCAGGGCTGATTACATGTGGTTGGTTTTGTCTTTTGTCACCTGCCCACTTCGCTGTCCAAACTCCTTGTCTAATGTAAAGATAGGACATTTAAAACACTTATCACTCTGTTAAGTACATTCTGCTAAATCAGCAGCTGAATACCTGAATATGTTTGTGTAGCTCATAATATAATAAGGGCATGTATGCTTTTGGTTAGGTAATACATTTACATCACTTTAGTACCCTCAGCAGTATTAGGGTCACTGTATGTATTATTTTCACAGTCTGACCTTACAGATATGTAAATGTTGGTATGAATGCTGCTTAACTTCCTTAAGTTTTTATGAGAGCACTTAGTATTAAAAGTACTTATTACCTCATTTACGTATGTTCCAAAAGAACTGGAATGTTAATCATATGCCCTCTTATGTTAAGGATAAATAATTACATATATGTTTCCTTTATCCTCTTACATCTGCTATGGCTTCCTGACAAGCCCCAGTAAATGACTTGTTACTTTTTGATTTATTTTTTTTTGTCAGTTAGAATAGCCATTATTGTCTAGCATTATAATACAAGCAACAAAGTCATGGCTCTACACAGTAGGTCTATAAATTTCATTTTAGCCATATACAATTACACATGTATGAAGTATTTCTATGAGACAGAAGAAAATACTACTGCTACGCTACTTGGCACTGATAAAATAGCTTTTTTTTAAATACCATGTGTATAATCACTCCATTTCAAGAGGTACAGAAAGCCTATATTAATATATATTAGAAAATCTCAGTTCAGTTAGCTAATTAAAAAACAGTGCTCAAAAGACAAATATTTATCCTTTACGGAAAAATTGGGAATTAGAGGTAAACAACAAAGGGGGTGAAGAAATATATAATCTTTAGGGCAATGGTGACATAAAAACAGGAAAATTACTGTGCATCAAAAAAATCTTAGTCTGTAACTGAAAAGAATATTTTAAATATAAAAGGAAAAATTTTCTAAGATAGCCTTCCTACGCACATAGTAGGAGCAAATAGCTGATGAGTTTTACAGTGAATCTTGGTAAGTTTCTTAACCAGATTGTCTGCAATTGCAAGATATGTTCTTTGATCTGTGAAATAACTTTCAGCTTTTTTTTCGTACTTAATATAAGAATCTGATTGGAAGGTGTGCCAGAAAATTGATGAGTGATTAATAACGAACATATAAGAATGTAGGCTTTATAAATGTACTCGCACAGTCTGCAATATCTGCTGCTGGTGCATCAGATATACATACACTGAGCTGTATGCATGAAAATATAAATTCCATCTTGTAAATGCACATAAACACAATGAGATTAACATATACTGAATTTTAAATACATAAATATTGGCTAGGCCTTACCCCAGTTTTAGCTGTTTACAAATTAGGTATCTAGTCTAAGTCTTGGCTCTCTGTGTGCTCAGTGCAAGCAGCCCTAAGAGCTTATTCGTCCCACCTGCCCTTATATGCCTATTTTAAGGTAAGGTGAATACTTTTTATCTTAACCACAGCCTTAGCTGGCTAGCTTGAATTAAACTTGTAATTTTAATTACTGTCATAAATCAGTAATTTCCCTCTGGAAACTGTAAAAAACTCCTGAAAATCCCACACAACATTTAGTAGCAGTAGCTTATTTTTAGTATAGGTTACTCAGCTAAGTGTTGTGTTAGTAACCACAGTAGGACACAGCAAACGACAGTCAAGAAAGCTCTGCAATGAATTAAAGATTTAATCTGAGTAGGATAGTGAGGGGACTAATTTACCACTCCATACTACCTGGTACAAGCAGCATGTTAGAAGCATCCAGAGATCAGCTGAAAACTTTCTGCTAATAAGGATGCAGCCCAGCATAAATCCCTAAATAGCTTCCCACAAGTCAGCAGGCAGTTGACCATCTACTTCAACAAGCAGACTTGCTTGTATTGTGAAGTGTATCAGATGCAGAATCTGTGCTAATGAGGAGTGGTTGGAAGAACTTACTCCTGTAGGAATGAAAACTAGATGTGAGCTACATATCCAAAGTTCATGTTTCCCCTTAATTCTGGGGGAAGGAGGGCACAGTGCTAGGATCAATTCTTGCAGCTCTGCTTCTATTCTGACAATAAAAATGCTGCCAGCCAGAGATTGTACATGTGCACCAGACTATGATATATAATATGTGTAATGATGTATAAAGGCACTTCTCCCCTTGGCTGGCTAATACAGTCAGTGTATTCTATAGGGAGAGTACTAGTGATAATAAAGGGAAGACAACACTTGGTATGGCTTGTTTGCAGAAGAATTCCAGTCATATCATGTATCAGCCACCAGCTGGTACATTTTCCTGAATATATGTTGCAGACAGTGTTCAGCTTGCAGCTGCCACAGAGCATATGTAAAGATGGTGAACATTATCAGTCACTTTTGAAGCTGTGCTCTGAAATGAAATTAAAAGAAACAAGATATTTAGTTTTCTATGTACAGCCATGCCATGCATGTGTGCAGGTAAACTACCTCCCAAAATGAGCTCCATCCCGTGTTCCTCAGTGTCTTCTGGGATTTGATCTTGCACTGCAATGCTGTCCTTTTTGGGCAGAGAGCCTGTAATGCATTCTGTCCCTTGTTTTAGCTGCATTAGCAGTTTTCAAATGAATTATGAAACTTTTGATTGTTAGGGACAGATTCACCATACTGAAATCCCTCATTAGTATAAAGCTACCACTCTTGTCTGTTTTTCCCTCATCTTGGCTGTTTCTCCTCCTATAAACAGCTTGGACAGAGAAAATTCAAAGACATTGGGGTTCGTAAGATCCCTTTTTGGCATCAGGTCTCCCAGCAGCTACTGCTGCCAGTAACCCTTCAGACACTGTTTATAACACCCTCTCTAAACCTCATACTGGTGGTTTTCAACCTGGAGTTTGTGGACAGTAGTGTCACAGGAGGGTTGTAGACCATCCGGAAGTTCTTTATTCCTTGCACAGTCATTTTATGACTTCTGACATGCAAGTTACCGATCCTCTTTTCCCATTCCTGGAGAGGAAATGCAGAAACTCTGTTTCTAGGGAGAAACTACAGGCTGCTGTGAATCCTAGGTGGCAACATGTAAGTATAAATGCTTTCCATTGTAATTAAAAAAATGGATTTAGGCTCTTTGCTTTCTAAATTTGTGTTCTAGGCTCCTCTATACAGTATTATAGAGAAGAGGTAAAAACACAAGGTCACTTAATTGAAGTAATGGTTGCTGTTGCTTCCTTGTCTGTGTTCTAAACTGCAGATCTGAGCAACTGAGTAGTGCTGAAGTGGAACATCATATTCCAAGTGCTAAAATGAAAACAATCCAAACCTACCTCATTTTAGAGCAACAAACTCCAATTTGAAAGTGAGTGGATCATCTTCTGTTAGTTGTAATTCAGTCCCAGAACCAACACAACTGCAACAGCAACGAAATTCCAGAAATCACTAGTATTTCTTAGCTGCTAACACTTAAGTCTGTCTGCATTTTAACTTCAGAAAGCAATAGAAGGTGCTGAGGGTCTTGAAGATTTAATGGCTCAATTATTTGCTAGCTAGTAGTTGCGGTATGTTGCTAACGTTGTTGGGGTAAAAAATACTTTTAACAGATCTTACATAATACAGGCTATTCTAACTGCAAAAACAAAGCAGAGAATATCAGTAAGACATTAGCAGGATACCATGCCAGCATTTCTGATTCTTTCAGAAGAAAAAAAAACCAAAAAACTGTGGTAAGCGTTAGATAATATACATTATGTTAACCAGACAAACTTTGTGCTGAAAGACCAGTGAACAGAATGTCATGCAGAAAGAATAAGATGACACTAAAAAAATGGAGTAACATAAAGGCAATAAATTTTAATGAAGTAGCAGTAGTACTAGTAAATTTGAGTAAAGTAGTAATGAAAAGGTAGTGTCTTTTGCATCAAGGGTTTTTGTTACAACAAGAATTTCTGATATAAACTTCTTCACGTGGAAACAACATAAAAGAGGAAATTTGATGTGAGTGGTGGCAAAAGATCACTTTAAGCTACTGGTATGATGGGGGCTAAAGAAAAGCAGATGTAATCATAGCAATCCAGTGAGATACTTATAATAAGAACAGAGCAGTTTAAATGGCATATAAATGGATATAGACTGGCCAGGAATATAAATACACTAAAAACCCCCAGAAGGTCTTGAAAAGATTAGATGGGTTCATCATTTTCCTATGAGAGTTGCAGAAAAGAATAAGAATGAAAAAGAAACACGCAAACAAGATGACTGGCTTTAAGGTTAAAAAGTGTGAATTAATTAATTTGTAGATCATCATTCTGTCGTAACAGATTAGTAGATCTAAAGATTAAGGAAATCCCTTCCAGTCATACATTTGTATTTTGAGGAAGTTGGAAAATATATCCTTATGTGTTAAAGATGACTGCATCTTTATTTAGCTCTATGTGCACTGCACCTGGAATACGACATGAATATTTTAAAATACCTGAGGATGAATCAAGACAATTCACCTGTCTTGTTACTCACGATGGGATAATGGAAACCTTGAGACCAAATTGCAACAATTATTTTTGAATCTATTCCTAGGACATGGTCTATTTCTGCTGTACTATATGAAACAACAGATTTCTAGAACAAAGGACTCTGTTCAGTCAGAAGCCTTCTCATTGCAGAACTCTCTTCAACTTCTTCAGGTAAGCTTAGACTTGTGAGGCTTGTGAGATTGCACAGGATGCAGCAAACAATGGATAATTAATGGATTTTAGCTATCTCTATGGTGTTTCAATTACATCAAAAATTCTGAATCTTCTTGAGAGATTAGACATTTCAGCAATGAAGGTCAATCTTTTATTAAAATCACATTCAATTCCCTTTAGTCCAGTTGAATAGAAAAAAAGCTACAAATTTAACCAAACTTAACTGTAAAGATAAGTAATTGAGCTATTGAGAATGCTTGGATATTTCAGGAAAAGTTTCCCTGATAATAAAAATAGAGACAGGCAAACACCACTAGTCAAGTTTGGTAAGACAGCTTTCTTACAGTGCAAGTTATTTTACAAAGGTCAGCATTCTACAAGTATTTGAAAAGAAAGACTAAAACCTTAATAGCCTCATAAAAACTCCAACCATGGTATAAGGTTCAAGATAGGCTTCAAGAACATATTCCAAATTTCCAGCAGTGTAAGCTATCACCCAGCCTACAGAAAGATAACTGATTTGAGCACAGACTCATCTCAAGCTCTAGCAATCCAACAGTTATGCCTGGGCCCTGAAGGCGCTAGAGGTTGTAATGACCCTGATCAGCCTCACCTGGGGCTTTCCCACATCCTACCCATGGGCCATGTCAGGCATGTCAGGTCCAGCCCTGGGCTATCAGTCCCTGTTTGAGCTTCCTTTTAGAATAGATGTGTCTCCCATCCTCTTTCTGTTCCTGTCTCCTTTTGCTCCTGACTGGGCTCCTTGATGGACTGTCACCCTGCCACATCTGGGGCTGTAGACAGACCCTCTCAACCACACCCAGCTCTGCCTGCTGTGCTCATGCTTGGCATGACTGTGTCCCAGCACAGCCAGCCCGGCCCCAGGTCCTAGCTCCCAGCCTGGCACTGTAGCACAGTGGTACATTTGATTTAAAACAAACCAACCCCAACAAAAAAAGCCAAACAAAAAAAAAAGCCAAACAAAGCAAAGCCATTGGAGTGCATGCTGCAAGGAGGTATTGGTTCAGAACTGACTTGTGTTAAAATAATGGCTTGAACGCTTGGTGGGACAATAGTGGCTCAAGCGCACACCAGAATGAGTGTGAGTTACAGCTTAGAGGTTCTGCAAGAAATGTTAATGTCAAGATGTACTTCCCATAAACCATGGTTTGTTTTGAAGCCCTTCAGAATTGTAACAAATGCTTTAGTTTTATTTAAGTAATGATTAGATAGTTTGGGGTGGGGGTTAAATTTGTATACTTTTAATTAAAGGAGTAACACTGTTTCATCTTCTAGTTCTTGTATCCCCTTACTTAGTAAAGAATTGCCTCCTCTGGTGCATAGGTCTGGACTTTCCTTGAGTCTCTCAGATATTTTACTCAATTTGTCTTTAGAACTGTAGTTATTTTTTGTTTGTTCGTACCTCTGATTTATCTTTGGTTTCTACAAGGGTTGAGCTATCACCCTCAGTGCCATTGTAAAGTCTTATTTCAGATTTAAAACATTCGCACGAACTGCAACATTTATAAATTGCTGTTTTTCTGTCATTACATCCACAAGGCTGCTAGTGAAGGGTATGTGAAATGAGTTAAGAGTATGTGTTATGAGGTCAAGCTTTCACCTCCAAAAGCCTCAGGATTTTAGAGGATACTTTGCCTTTAATAAGATCACTGAGAAGGTTTTAGTGATTTATCAGAGAGTTTTGGCATTTGATATTGAGAAATCCTCCAAAACCCACATTGTAATAAATACTACACAGGTGATAGCACAAGATGACAATAGCATTATATTGCTGAAATTAGTGTCTTCAGCTGTTTTCCAGGTAAATTATACTCGGGTCCCAAGTCAGAGTTGGGTGGCGACAAACTGGCTGAAAATAAATTTGCACAGTATAAAAGTTATGGTGGGAAAATAGGGGAAAATTCACTTTGAGCAATGGAGGATATATCATTTTTGTATCTTTTCTATCTGCAGTCTTTTCCTCAACATGTTATAGTCTTTATTCTTAGTATGTTCTGAAAGGTTCACTTCTTAGAGTTATTTATATACCTGCAGAGAAAATGGATGCTAAGGACTAGCAATGAAGTCTATGACTAGCCACAGTCACCTTTCATTATTTTGGTGCTTTGGGAAGAGGTATTCTTGACTTGTTTCCTAAGTGGACTGGCTATTCTGAGCTGACCCGTGCTACTGGTCAAGTTACTGGGTTAGGTCTTTGCTGGTATGAAAGACACCTGATTAAAAATTAGTGGGAGCATATGAAGGACTTCCCCATAAGTGACTATTTGCCTTTTTATTTTTTTTCTCTCATGCTCTGGATGTCTGATTTTGCAGTTCAAATGACTGCAGTGAATGAAAATCACAGATGACTGAAATGTAGATTCATCATCATAGTCATGGTAGAAGGTCAATTAAACTGAAGACTCTTTGCAAGTGCCTTTTATGGGCGTTTGTCCTGGTAGGCAATGTGGTGGCAGTTGGTTTCCTCTAATCTTATTGCTCATCAATTCTCATATTGCACATCAATGAATGAAGATAAGTGAGTTATGACCGACTTACAGATCTTTAGAGAGGCCTAAAAGTACAACATTTAACTCCTTTTCAGGTTCAGACATTGTCTTACTGCTTTGAAATGGTTACTGCTGCTGCCTACCAGATTTTGAACAAATTTGCTGACTCCTTGTCAAAGTCTGTTGCTGTTTCTGAAGTACATCGTTTCTATGTCCATGTCAAACTGTTATCTGCTATTAGAGTAATAGGAGGAACTGAAAAACAATAGTTGCAAGTTTTGAAAGCTGTCACATTCGTGTCATCATTAGTTTTGATTTATTATTTTTATTCTGGAAGCATCTCTGTAAAGAGAAGGAAGGAGAAGTCAGAAAAATATCAGATCCTACCAAAAAAAAAGAGAAGATTATTAAACAGAAGGAAGGAGATGAAAACAGCAATTTAAATGCCAGCATCATTGACAAGGTTGTTAACCTGCACAGTCCATGACAAATAAGAATAACTGGGATTGGGTAGCAGCAGAGGTAGAAGAACCTCTATCAAGTTTTGAAGCAAAAATACAGAAGATAATTCTTCACACCTGCAAGTTATATATGAACTCTTCTGTGCTCTGTCTACAGATGATACTGAAATTCACATGTGCACCTTTGGATTAAGATCTTCAGACAGCAGTGCTTAACAGTAGTCTAATCCAGCTTCTTTTGAGACGTCTTGCTTTTTCTTTAAATTCTGGGCTCAAATAGCTGTACTCCTAACAATATTCAAGCTAGCTAGTTTAAAAGCAGTTTCAGGTATGACTACTGAACATTTGTCACAGAAAACAACCTCAGTATAGACTTTCCCTAGGGCTGACATTCCGTTTTCTTTACTAGAAAGATTCCCATTAACAACATTCTCAAGGACGCTTCTGTTTAAACTTTAAAAGTGTCAAACAAATATTAAACGTTGCCTATAAACCAAGTAGTGCTCCAATGGGAGGAAGAAGCACAGTATCTTCCTCTGTCTCACTAGCAGAGGAAAATTAGAAGTGTTTACTGACTACCTTACAGTTTTTACTGGCTACCTTTCGAAAAAGATGTAATTGAAATGAAGAAATGTTTTCAAAGTCTCTGTGAACTGGAAGACTAAAATGATAAAAACTATTTAACATTTGATATAAAGGTCAAGCGTTTAAAAAAAGCAAAATTTGCCCATTTGAGGGCTCAGTAGGAATGTGCCAAGGAAGACTGTTGGATTTAGTTCTGTTACAAAGAAAATAAAAATCCCAGAGCTAATACTGTCCTCAACACAATTGCTTCAGTGAGAGCCTTTCCATTAATTTCAATGGGAGTTGTTTCTATCCTTCTGCTCTTTAAGCTAAGCAATCTTTAAAAATGTGATTTATTGTAAATGCATATTGTAAATGCAGCCTGCAGAGTGTTACCAATGGAGCATTCCTTTGCTCTCAAAACAGTGTGTCTTTTCAGGCAGAAAATACAGTAACTGCAGTCAGTAGCAGCATTGGATTCATGCTTGCATTATTACTACTCACTTCTAAAGATGTCAGCTTTCAATTGGCCAGAATACACTATTAAAATGGGCAGCCAGGCTGCCTGGTTGTAACTTAGGATAACATCTGTCTTTTCAACACACTTTGGCAAAGGAAGAATGCACAATTTTTTGTTATTCCATAAGTCTTTGAAACATGGAGAACACGACGTTCCAATGAACTGGAACTTCCTCATTCCACTGATGCTGTGAAAATTTGATTTATTTTCTTATCTTTCTTTTTCCCATCACTCCCCCCCCCCTTTTTTTTTCTGTCTTTAGCAATTTTGTAGAAGTTTTTGAAGTTATTTTGAGACAATCTTTCCTCAGTGGTTATGCTGGCTAGTAATTCTTCCTCTTTACCTTATTTATGTTCTTAAAACTAAAGCTTTATTAAATTTGAAATGTTCTTTGCTCTCCAAATGATGCTGATGTGTATGTACGACATACTGTAATTAGCATGCATGCGATCTTTTTATTTATTTCTTTAGTGTGAGACTTTAGAAACACACAGTATTAGCTGCCTCCTAACATTTAAACAGAAACTTCCTTCCTAAAATGATGAAGGGCATCTAATACAAAAACAAAATGAACTTGGTTCTTCAGCAAATATCAAGTTTATTTTAGGGAGGTTTTTTAACATAACATAAACTAAAGTTTTGAACAAGGGAGGGAAGGAAGAGGTAAGATGGTCAGATGTGCAATGAACCCAAAGAAAGACAATTGTAAGGGAGCATCGAAAAGAGCAACTGGTTGCACTGAGGCAGAGGCAATGTCTTCCAAACTGCTGACAGTCCTGAACACTCCCAAAAGATACTTTAGGATCTGCTTTAGCTGCCTGTAGTCCTCCCAGCTGCAATGTTGGGCTGGTCTCAACATTTACTATCTGTATCTGTCAAATTGCTGTGACCCCTCTAAAACCTGGAGGCCAAATACAAATTCCTGTGTGGACAGGGATGACCAGCAGGTCTCTTTTTCCATTCCCTCCACCTTTCTTCCAGCCTCATTTAGATCTGTTAACCAGACCTTGTGAGGGTGTTTTCCATACACCACTTGTCACTAAAGATGGGAAAACCTTGTATTTTCCAGCTGAGACTGAGCTAAAGTATTTCAGGTGCTGAAATACCTTTAAAATTTAGGCCTCCAGAAGTAACTAAGGCCAGTGTAGTTTATGGTACTATGTTATTACGTGTGACACTTCTGTGACAGACCTGTTTTATGCACTTTTAGCCTATGGCAATATGTTATGGAGAGAAGAATTCACTCACATATCCAGGAAAAGAAAGCAGATGCATAAAAAATGGAAACAACAAGGTTGACAAGGTTATTTCATAGCTTTTGTTGCCTTATGATAATAACTAACAAATTGTTATGCTGTCTGTGAAACTTCTTAGGATAAGCAATGCCTTTTTCTCTCATGTTTTCTTCACTATGCTTCAATATCAGTTTTTGAATCTTACTTCTCTTCTCCCAGTAGAATCAAATGATGAATTTTGTAGTTTGATCACTCTGCAGTTGCTATATTTTGGGTCTTCTGAGGGTTTGCATGGGGTTTTTTTGTTGTTTCTTTGCTTTGTAGATTGTTTGTTTATTTATGTTGTCATCCTGCCTTCCAAATCCAGGAGGAGATAGTACCACACCAAATTCTTCCAGGGCTATTTCTCTAGCAAGAAAGGTTCTTTCCTTTTGTATCACAGAATCACAGAATCACAGAATTATCAAGGTTGGAAAAGACCTAGAAGATCATCTACTCCAACCAATACTTCCCAGCTAAATCATATTTCTCAACACAACGTCCAAACATTTCTTGAACACTCCCATGGTCGGTGACTCCACCACCTCCCTGGGCAGTGCATTCCAATGCCTGATTACCCTTTCCAAGAAGTAATACTTCCTAAAGTTCAGCCTGAACCTCCCCTGTCTCAGCTTGAAACCATTCCCTCTAGTTCTATCACTGATTACACGAGAGAAGAGGCCGACCCCCAGCTCACCACAACCTCCCT
>WKFP01015243.1:457597-475187 GCA_011057875.1 Pterocles orientalis | reverse complement strand
TTTAAAGACAGACGTAAAGAAGGCATTCAGAACCTCTGCCTTTTCCTTATCCTCTGTGATCACATTCCCAGCCTCATCCAGTAAAGAATGGAGGTTCCCCTTTGTCCTCCTCTTACAGTTGATGTATTTGTAAAAGAGTTTCTTGTTTGTTTTTACCCCAGCGGCCAGCTTAGATTCAAGCTGGGCTTTTGCCTCTCTGATTTTCCCTCTACATATCTTAACAGCCTCTTCGTAGTCATACTGAGTTGCTCTTCCCTCCTTCCACAGGCGGTAGATTCTCTTTTTCTCCCGCAACCTTAAGAACAGCTCCCTATTCATCCACGTTGGTCTTCTTCCCCGCTGGCTCATTTTGCGGCTCAGGGGGACCACCCGCTCCTGTGCCTTTAAGACTTCCTTCTTCAAGAGCGACCAGCCATCTTGGAGCCCTTTGTTCGCTAAGACTGAATGCCAGGGGACTGCCCCTACTAGTCTTCTGAACAAATCAAAGTCTGCCCTCCGGAAGTCTAAACTGGCAGTTTTGCTATTCTCCCTCCAGGCTCCACCTAGAATCGAGAACTCTACCATTTCGTGGTCACTCTGTCCAAGACAGCCCCCAACCTCCACTTCTCCCACCAGACCTTCCCTGTTTGTGAACAGCAGGTCTAGTGGGGCAGCTCCTCTCGTAGGCTCTCTCACCAGCTGCATTAGGAAGCTATCCTCTATGCATTCCAGGAACCTCCTAGACTGCTTTTGTATGTTCCTACACACTTTCCCTTCCCAAGCCCACTGGAGTCACCACTGTGCTCTCTCTGTCTTCCCACTTTGGTGATCCCTGACATCTTTTCTTAGGAAAATACTTCACTGCAAATTGAAGCATACATGACCTGATTGGTCCCTAACTAGATTTGATGAATGAAGAAGGTTCATGACCCTTTAAGATGCAGGCTATTTTTCTGTTTAGAGCTTTGCTTTCTTAGTCTCAATAGGAACTTCCTTTTTTTTTTTGTTTTTAGTTTACTATATAAAACCTTAAAATGGATCAGCATAGATAAAATCACTGAATTCCACAGGCCCTTTAAAATAAGCCTGCCTAAAGCATTGCTAAAAATTTTAAGTGTAAAATTGTTACTAAAACAAAAAGTAAATCTCTGAAGTGTATCATACACACAGAGCCACAGACTTTAGAGGTCTAGTGGATTCTCTTTTTTTTTAACAATATGAAAAACAAGCTAACTTGTAGCAAGCTTCTGAAGCACTAACATATATGCCATATCTGTCTCATGCCTGCACCATTTTGTAAATAAGCGTGTTTGATGTTACTGTTGCTTCTTTGATCTTTTAAAATCTACCACAGAGATAAGAATATGTTCAACAAATGCTGAAAATATTTATTTTCTAGTGATGGCAGTCATAATGTATCATTAGGAATCTTTTTTCTCCCACTAACAATGCATCATTTCAAGTGGTGCATTCTCAACAGGGGGATCAAATTCACTTATGGCAGAATTTGCAGTTGAGAGGTAAGATCAATAATTTCTCAAAGCATCAGGAAACAGCTGTATAATACAACTGCACAAAAAAAAGAAAACTAACAAAAAGGATTATTTTAAATAAAACTGTAAAAAAAGGTCTTGTCCATTGTCAGAAAAATCTGTCTGTTTCCGAACAGTCTCTTCTCCATTGCTCTTTTCCTGTCAAAGATGCACAGACAACACAGTGCATCTGTATTAAAAAATCTGATAGTTTAAAGTATTTCTCACTTTTTGCACTCAGTATATGGTATTAATCTTAGCTCAATTAATATTTCAACCAATAAAAGACTATCTTTTTTTTTAATGTAAGTTGGTTTTGTAATCTAAACATGTTTTGCTGTTCTTATGTCTTTGAAACAGCCACCACTCGTATGAAAGTTATACTGCTTTACAGTAGTAAAGACATCTGGAAATTTACCTTTCTGCTATGCATAAGGTTGTATGTGTAGATATACTCAGAATGTAGAAAGAAGTGTGCTGGCTGTTAAGCCTGACCATGAAAATTATGCAGGCTATGTGACCTTGCTGAGAAACTTTACACTGAGCCTGTAACCTCTGCTGGAAGTCATCTTCCCCAGAGTCTTCTGAAGAGCCAGCGGGAGGCAGTCAGGGTGGACCCAAAGTAGAAGGGGAGAGAGGCTGGATCAGTAAGAGGAAAGTTATGGGAAGCCATCAGGATCTCTCATCTTTGACTTGTGGGAACACCAGAGACTCTAGAGTACAAATTATAACTGGAACTCTTGGGGTGTTTGTGTCATTTCTGTCTGACTCTTGACTGAGTATGTTTGATTTTTTTTGGATCAAATTCTTAGGGTGCATCGGAATTGTTCTTATAAAATAATTTACTGTGGCTAACTGAAGAACTATTCTTCTCTGTCTCATCAAGATCATTCTTGAAGGGCTTTCCCTAATTTTTATTGTAATTGCCTAGTCTTGAACAATGTTAAAAAAAAAAAGCTTATTGTTAAAAATCTTTCACGTCTTTGTCAAAAAAATGTGATGTCTTTTAGTTTTCCCAGTTGAATGGTCCAGATTCTTTGCTTGGTTTGAATGGCTTCTGCAATGCAGGAGTGGAAGGATTGGTGATTTTATTTAAAATAACAATAAAAAGGTGTTCCATATGGCTCTTTTATGCAGTGAAGAATAGTTTGAGGTAAACAGCAGAGACGTGAGTGCTCAAGGGCGGCTGTCACAGCTGAGACAGAAGGTTGGGGGAAATTAAGAAAATAATAAGCAGAATGGTTTAGAAATTACAGTCCGGTGTCTAACAAGCTCTTTGTATGTAGTGCTAGATCTCATAAATTTCCAACAGAGTCTAGCGCATGTTTATTTTCACCAATACATTTACTTAAAATATGAGAAGTAACTCAAGTTTTAACTGGAATTGAAGCAGAATATGTCAGAGTTGGTCTGATGTTTTTAACTTTGTTTTAAGCACTTCTTGTGGAAGGAGTCAGAGTTAGTTATGCACTTCACTCACAAGAGAGAAACATCAGTGTATTGATTTATGTAAAACAGTGAGTTAACAAAGTTTAAAGGTTAATGTGACTGATTTAACAAGATTTGATGGCAAGGTACTCTTGATGTTTTACTGCATATAGGACAAGGTCAGACAAAACTGTCAGAGAGACCCTCCCCTTGAGTCACAAGGTTCAGAAAGAACCCTCTTGTTTTCTAAACTCCTTCTTGGAGTGGAGCCAAGGTGCAGCTGGATCCAGTCCCAGTCCCAGACTTGGTCAATGGTTTATGTCTAAAGGATTATATATGTGTAATCAATCCTTTACATCACTTAGCTAAGATTTCATAGTTTCACATGCTGTTAGTCACTTACTGAGAATCTGTTGTGGCAAGGAATCTCTCAGCCTCGAGGAGTAACACTGAGAGGTGTCCCTACTTAGGGTGAGATCCTGGCCTGCAGCCTGCTGGGCTGTCCACTATTTGTGGAGTAAGATGGTTGACTTATAGTCAAATTTGCATATTAGTCATATTTCGGCTGGCACTGCTCAGCTAGCCCTCAGCTGTTGAGCAAGATGCATAAGGTAGTCCTTGGCTATTGAGTTGTTAGCTGTATCCCCCAGTCCACTCTGAGCTAGATGCATCCATTATGGCCACCACTGGTGGTTATTGCTTGAACAGGGTTATGGGAGATAAAGGACTGGTTTGTTAGGTTGGGACTGGGGAGATGGGGGACACACTGTCACAGTACTCCTCAATTAAGGAATGAAAATTCATACCTTTATGGATCGCAATGATGAATGGAATTTTGATTAAGCCACTCGAACAAATACACTTATTCTTAAAGGAGTGGGGAAAAAAATCAGTATAGTAAAAATCTGTTTATAGGCAATTCAAATGGCATGAGCACCAGAATCCCCCTCCTAAGGTGTCCTGGTTTCAGCTGAGACAGAGTTAACTTTCTTCCTAGTAGCTAGTAAGAGGCTGTGTTTTGGATTTGTGCTGAGAAGAAGGCTGATATACTAATGTTCTGACAGGACAAGTCAAGGACTTTTCAGGCTCTCTGCTGTGCCAGTGTCTGCAGGTGCAGGAAAAGCGGGAGGGAGCACAGCTCCAATTAGTAGCCTAAGATTTGATCTTGAGTTTAGGATTGAGAGACAGGTTGGCCAATGGTATATTCCATATCATGCACATCATGCCCAGTATATAGATGAGATTCTGTCCAGAAGTACTCTCTCTTGTTCCAGGTCAGTTCTGCTCCAGGTCATCTTGCTCTGAGTGGTCCATCTCCCAGGGCCACCTTACTCCCTCATCAGCTCTCAGTCTCAGACACTCGGGGTCTTATCTCTATTCCAAGGTTGCCATTTTGGGACTCTCCCTGCTCTGGGGTTGTTAGCCAGGAGCGGGCTGAACCTTGGTAATCGGGTGGTGAGCAGTATCACTGGGTGTCACTCATTTGTATATTTGTGTAAATTACTGTTATTATCATTATTATTGTAGTTTAGTTATTAAACTCTTCTTATCTCAACCCACAAGTCTCTTTTCCCTTAACCCCTTTAATTCTCTCCCCCATCCCTAGGGCAGGGGAGGTCGAGCGAGCAGTTGTGTTTTTCTGCCAGCCAGGGTAAAGCTACAACATAAAGTCTGGTGAGCAATAGGATCTCCAGACTTGGAGGAAAAATATATCACTGTATATAATTATTCTTTATGGAAGATTTAATGAGGAATAGCTTAGAGGCACTGTCTCAATCCTCTGTCTGAGCACAGAGTCAGCTTGTTCTGATATAGCAGCTCCCAATAACAAGATCTTTCAAATGTTGCCTCTGGGTCAGATGTTGTCAGTGTGAAGTACCTGCATGAGGGAGAACCATCATACTGAATAGAGGTCGAATCTGATGTTTGGGATATCTTTTACAAATTTAGATGGAAGATGGGGCTACTTTCCTTGACAATAATTAGTTTATTGTTTTCTTTAACATAGAGACTGACTACAGAATGTGGTAAATGAATGGATGATAGGAGGCAAGAGAGTTTACAGTGGGGAAATCAATCATGCATTACTGAGTGTTCAGCTGTGAATCTTTTGGTCCTATATATTGAACTGCAGTGGGGGAGGAAATCACTGTAATGAACAAATTTCTCTAGCTAGTAATCGGTACATTACCCTAACCAACATATTTATGCTATACCTTGACTGTTTGTTCCATCTTAATTCCAAGTGTAAAAACACTTAAATTCACCATTATGTCCTAAAAATCATGATACGTGTAAATGGTTTACTTTCTGGGGTTTGGCTACAGCTGTTTTTACTTCTCTGTTGTATGAAATAAGTTGTCTTCCTCTTATAGTGCCATTAAGCACACTTGATTATATCCGTTAGACAAAGGACCTGTATCTGTTTTCTATGTCTGCTATACCGCTGAGAGTATAGATATCTATTAAAAAAATACATGATGATACAGTGTCCTGGTCCTTACCCTTAAACTCAAGAAACAGGAATGGCCATAGCTCAGGAAGTGGTATGGTTGGCTGTAAAGTAAATCAATTGAAAACATTAGATTTTCTTTTTTATAACTTTGAATTCAAAACTGGTTAAACTAGTGAATTGACATTAATATTACCAAGAAAAAATTGCTGACTCTTGCTTCCAATGACTACTTAAAGAAGGGAAATAGCAATATTTATGAGAGAGGAAAAAAGTCATTGTATGGATATTTTTCTCAAAAATGAGCAGGTGGCAGAAAGCAGAAACTATGTGGTATTTTGTTAGGGCAAACTTTATTGGGACTTCACTACCTTTTAAGGAAAAAAAAAAGAACAGCGTAGGAATTATGATTAGACTGACAGCCTCTTAATTCATCAAAGTATTCATTTCTCTTATTACTATTTTCATGTAATGAAGTCTTTGTTGGTGTGGGAGTGAAGCAGACAATCCATTCCAAATTAACTGAAGCAGGAGTAAGTAGCACAGGATTCAAGGAGTCGTATGAAACTATGGTAGCTGAACTTTTAAGGGTCATACCTCCTCTTTTCTTTAGCCACTAACTCTTTACAAACAGCAGGGTAATTCTATCATGAGAGAGGTCAAGTCTTAACCCATTTCTTCAGTGGAATCCACTAAATGTTTTCAGTTTTATTTTCAATGGACATTAATGCACATTCTCTGGAAAGCTACCACCTCATGTAGTTTAGCACTTGGACATAATTGGCAGCGATCTGTTCAACAGAGTAGTCTTAATCTGGAGACTATATTGTGTAGATTATTTTTTCTTTATTAAAGACTAGAGTTAAACGTATACAGTTTGAATTAAAAGGAGATATTTCGATTTGTGGTAGTTCTTTCATTTTTTGCTAGACCTGTCATTTTCAAATACGCTGACCTTAAAAAAATCACAAAACAAAACACCTGTAGTAACCTTTTGTAAAGTCACAATTTATTTGGTAATATCTGATATATGTTCATATACATAATGCCATTCTCTTAAGTAATTTTCATATCTTTAAAATTGTGACTGGCAGACTGGCAGATTCAGTGACAAACTTTGGTGCAGAAAAGAACCCTAGTGTAAGACTTCATAAAGTCACAGAATCACAGAATCACAAAATGTTAGAGATTGGAAGGGACCTCGAAAGATCAATACATCTTCTCTCTGGTTAGCATGTTCAATTCTTTCAGTTCCTTTCATGATAACTCTGGGAAATAGTTTAGGTCAGTCAATTCCTTCATGAAACACTTAATTCTCTGCTGTCACGTCACAGCTGTCCAGAAATGTTACGCTAGTTTTAATTTCATTGTTGCCTGTTGATTACAATAGATCCAACAGAAAACTTCCCATAGAGTCATGTGCAGCAATGCAAGGAGATGGGCAGGTAACAAATCACCACTGCAACACCCTCTGGAAATAAGTGACTAGCCAAAATCAGACAAAATAAAGGCTGAGACGATGGTTGCTAGAACCTGGGAATGATTTTTAGTAGATTAGAGAGTATGCAAAGTAATTAACTGAGATAGTTTCCCCAAAGGCTATGGGGCTCCAGGGGTGCTGCCAGCGGGTCTCGAAGAGCTGTTACCAGCCTTCATATGCATTCCTAGGGATGTCATAGAATGATTTGGGTTGGAAAGGACCTTAAAGATCATCAAGTTCCAACCTCCCTGCCATAAGCACGGACACCCTCTACT
This sequence comes from Pterocles orientalis, assembly GCA_011057875.1. Taxonomy (NCBI): domain Eukaryota; kingdom Metazoa; phylum Chordata; class Aves; order Pterocliformes; family Pteroclidae; genus Pterocles; species Pterocles orientalis. The sequence continues at coordinate 468,041 of WKFP01015243.1, read as the reverse complement.
AGACCAGGTTGCTCAAAGCCTCATCCAGCCTGGCCTTGAACACCTCCAGGGATGGGGCATCCACAACTTCCCTGGGCAACCTGTTCAAGTGTCTCACCACCCTCATAGTGAAAAATTTCTTCCTAATGTCTAGTCTAAATTTACCCTCTTTTAGCTTATACACATTACCCCTTGTCCTCTCACTACACTCCCTGATAAAGAGTGCCTCCCCATCTCTCCTGTAGGCCCCCTTCAGGTACTGGAAGGCTGTTATTAAGTCTCCTCGGAGCCTTCTCTTCTCCAGGCTGAACAACCCCAACTCTCTCAGCCTGTCCTCATAGGGGAGGTGCTCCAGCCCTCTGACTAATTTTATGGCTCTCTTCTGGACTCTCTCCAACAGGTCCATGTCTTTTTTATGTTGGGGGCTCTACATCTGAACACAGTACTCAAGGTGGGGTCTCACGAGAGCAGAGTAGAGGGGGAGAATCACCTTCTTCGACCTGCTGGTCATGGTTCCTTTGATACAACCCAGGACACAGTTGGCTTTCTGTGCTGCAAGCGCACACTGCCGGCTCATGCTGAGCTTCTCATCCACCAATACCCCCAAGTCCTTCTCCTCAGAGCTGCTCTCTATCCATTCTCCACCCAGCCTGTATTTGTGCTTGGGATTGCCTCGACCCACGTGCAGGACCTTGCACTTGGCCTTGTTAAATTTCATGAAGTTTGCATGGGCCCACCTCTCCAGCCTGTCAAGGTCCCTCTGGATGGCATCCCTTCCCTCCAGCGTGTCCACCACACCACACAGCTTGGTGTCATCAGCAAAGTTGCTGAGGGTGCACTCCATCCCACTGTCCATGTCTCCATCAAAGATGTTAAACAACACTGGTCCCAGTACTGACCCCTATGGAACACCACTTGTCACCAGTCTCCACTTGGACAAATCTGAGTGTGGCCATCTAGCCAGTTCCTTATCCAGCGAGTGGTCCTTCTGTCAAATCCATGTCCCTGAAACTTAGAGACAAGGATGTCATGTAGGACTGTGTCAAAGGCTTTGCACAAGTCCAGGTAGATAATGTCAGTTGCCATTCCTCTATCCACGAGCGCCGTGGCTCTGTCGTAGAAGGCCACCAAATTCGTCATGCACGATTTTCCTTTGGTAAAGCCATGTTGGTTGTCATCAATAACCTGCTTGTTTTCCATGTGCCTTAGCATAGATTCTAGGAAGATTTGCTCCATGATCTTGCCAGGCACAGAGGTGAGACTCACTGGCCTGTAGTTTCCCAGGTCTTCTTTATTTCCTTTTTTAGAAATTGGGGTTATGTTTCCCCTTTTCCAGTCTGTGGGAACTTCACCAGAGTGCCATGACTTCTCGAATATGATGGATAGTGGTTTGGCAACTTCATCTGCCAGTTCCTTCAGGACCCCTGGGCTGCTCTCCAGCAGTGTGTGTGGGAAAATAACTTTGTACTCTATTGAAGCAAGGAACACTACAGAATCAAAGAGATACTTGCCAAAGCTCTCCTTGAACATTCGAAAGGTGAAAGCTGTGAAAATTTGCCATGTTTGCTAAACAGGTCTCTGCCGCTGATAAGGACTCAGACGCAGACCAATATGATCATGCTGTAGCCGTTTATTATACCTTAATTGCACACTTTTATACAGAATTCACACAGATTTGGCAATCACTGATTGGATACAATGATTTAAAAATCTTAAAGACAGAGTTGCTATTGGCTAACTAGGGTCCTGGGAACGGGAACCTTAACATTACCTAATCCTGTTGATTGTTTACCTTCAATTTCTCCTTATTTCACCGACATCCTGAACAACTGTCTTCTTTCTCATCCCCTGCAGACATTATCTTCTCCTGCAGCAGACATCAACTACATGATGTCCCTTTTCTAAAAAGGTTATAATAAACATAGGTATTTTTCTTCTAAGAAAGTTCTCGCAGACATAAATATTTTTCTCCCAAGAAAGATTTCCCACAGGTCTCCTCTTGTCTGAGTCGGTTAGAAAACCTGCCAACTGCCACAGCATATACAGCACAGAGACTTCAAAGACATCAGTATTGTTAATCTCTTACAAAGCATGAAGGCACTTGTAATTTGCCTAAATAAAAATTATGGTGGGAAAATGTTGAGCCCTCATCTGTGGTACAACAGCAATTCTGGGGATCCACTTTGATTTAACAATGATCTAACTCAATGCTTCCTAAGTTTCTGGTGCCTAAACCTTACACACAGACTTCTGATGATCTTCACGTATTTTTTTTTTCACACTAGCATTGTAAACAAAAGGAATTTAGACATAGATGAGTGTCTTGAGAAGCTTGGCTAAGTTTCATGGTGTCTATGACAGATTTAAAAGCATTTGGAATAACAGGTAAATTATAAACTTAGTGAAATTATAATGATTTATCTTTAGCTTAAGAAAGGAGATATACCTTACATTAACACAATAAAAATATTTTTGCAGTATATTTGTTAATATGGCATATATGTAGATAAAGTATTAAGCATGTTTTAGTATTTAATGAAACATTGTGGGAGGAGGTGCCACTGAAACCAAATATCTTGGGAAATGTGAAAAGTTAATATTTGACAAGTTGTGTGACCTCCAGCACTTGCATATAAGCAAGGAATTACCTACAAGGCATCATTATGGAGAAATCTCTGAAACCCTCCCCAGGAACTCAACATTTCTACAATGAAATGACTGGTCTGGCAGCTGAGAGGAGAGCAATGGATATTGTCTGCCTGGACTTCAGTAAGGCCTTTGACACTGTCTCAGATAACATCCACATAGATGAGCTGTTAGTGTATGGGCTGGATGAGGAGACAGGGAGACCTAAAAGTGAATTGCTGGGCCCGGGGAGATCAGCAACACAAAGACTAGTTGGAGACCACTGACTAGTGATGTAGCCCAAGGGTCAGTGCTTTATCCAGTCCTGTTTAACATCTTCATTAATGACCTGGACGATGGGGCAGAGTGTACCCTCGGCAAGTTTTCTGATGATGCCAAACTGGGAGGAGTGTCTGATAAACCAGAGGGTCTTGCTGCCATCCAGAGGGATCTTGACCGGCTGGAGATATGGGCTGACAGGAACCTCATGAACTTTGACCAGGAGAAATGCAAAGTCTTGCATGTGGGAAGGAACAACTGAACAACCCCAGGCATCAGTATATGGTGGAGGCCACCCAGCTGTAAAGAGGCTTCAGAAAGTGACCTGGGAGTCTTGGTGGACACCAAACTGCATGTCAGCCACTGATGCGCCCTTGCAGTAAAGGCGGTGAATGGTATTCTGGGCTGCATTAGAAAAAGTGTTGTCGTCAGGTCGAGGAAGATGATCTTTCCCCTGTGCTCAGCACTGGTGAGGCCACACATGAAGTCCTGTGTCCAATTCTGAGCTTCTCAGTACAAGAGAGACGTGGACATCCTGAAAGGATGAATGTTTATTGAATGAATGTCCACAAAGATGATTAAATGACTGGAGCATTTCTCCTACGAGAAAAGGCTGAGAGAGCTGGGACTTTGGCCTGGAGAAGAGAAGGCTCAGGGGGGACCTCATTAATATACATAAATGCCTAAGGCGGGGGGGGGGTGAAGAGGACAAAGCCAAGCTCTTTTCAGTGGTGCTCAGTGACAGGACAAGAGCAAATGGGCACAAAGTGAAACACAGGAGGTTACCCCTGAACATCAGGAAACAGTTTTTTACTGTAGGAGTGACCAAGTACTTGCACAGGTTGCCCAGGGAGGCTGTGCAGTCTTCACCCTTGGTGATACTCAGATGTCTGGACATGATCCTGGGAAGCTGGCTCTAGGTAGCCCTGATTGAGCAAGAGAATTGGACCAGATGACCTCCAGAGGTGACTACCAACCTCAGCCATTCTGTTATTCTGTGACAAAACAATTTCTATCATAGTGTGTGAGTTTACTGTAATGAAAGTGCGGATAAAATGTGATCATTCAAAGATATTATAATGAACTAGTGATTGAGATGATTATAAACAGCATATTGGGCAGTTAGAGTGTTTTTTCCGTGAATGAGATCTCTGAGGAATTTTGTTGTTGCCAAGAGAGATTTGGTGCATGCAGTATAAATACTCAAGTTCTAGTTCATAAGAAACTAATAGATTTTGTAATAAAAACAGTTTAACATGTGGTTTGTTGTTTATATCATGAAAGATACAGTAGTTTGTGTATCAATTTGATTATTTTTTTTACTGTTTGGAGTGACAAAACTGATTACAAAACATATTCAAGTGTTCCATCTTTATCTAGCAGTCGCTAAAATAAAAAAAAAAATTAGTGCCCATTGTTGAGACTCACCGTGTGTTATTAAAGGTCTATTCATTATAAACTCTTGCTCAAACTCTACAGTTTTTTGTATTATAATGGTAATTGTTTTGTAAGTGCTTTGATATGTAGAGAAATACTTAACTACTGGCATCTGAGCTACTATCTACTGGAATGCTCAGACTCTGTAGGGTTTCTTTTTTATGCTGAGACCACTTTATATCTCTCTGAAAGCATAAAGTGGGCATATCACTTTTATGTTTGTTTTATGGCTTCTTATCACTGCCAAGCTGTTTAAAGTTGCCTCAGTTTTGATCTGCACTTAAAAGTTCTGTCAGGAACATAAAATACCAAATGAGATTCAGTAATAGTGCAGATACCACCTTTTAATATGGGGTTGTAATTTTGAGTAAAAAATGATTGCCGGTCTAAGTAGGTTTTCTTATGAACCACCTTACTTGAAAGAAGCAGCATGTATGTTTTGATAGGAACTTTGAGTAGGTGTTGTACAGTCTTGAGGCTCTTATTTTACTTTTGAAGTTTTATATTTGTATAATACCTGAAAAAATACTGAAGAAAGATTAGTAAACATTGAACTATACAGGCAGGGCACACTGCTAACGTTGCTTATACTGTAGAAAAAGATATGGCTGTGTCAGTTTGGTCTTTTAAAAAAAATTTAATATTGGCTTCTAGAAGAAAATGTCCCTGGGCAGTTTATCATCATTAAAAAAATGAGTTTCAGTACATTGCATAGAACAGCAGGGCTCAGGCACATGACTAAACCACAAAAAAATACATGTCTCTAATGAGATAAACAGGAAGAGCTTGTCTGAATACTTGCAGGCAATTAGGTATGTTGTAAACATGTTTTATGTTCCTGAAGTTGGAAGAGAATCCACATTACAGTTCAGGAACAGAAGGGTTGCTTAGAAAATATAAAAATACCATACAAGCTGGGGGTTTTTTCTTTTTTTTTTTTCTTTTTTAAAGGGATTTTCTTAGTGGGGTTTTTTGGGGGTTTTTTTTTTGGTTTTTTTTGATCCTGAGAGCATAACTTTTCCTACCATCTCTTTGCTGTGTAAGACCTTGCAGGACATTGAACTTATACAATAATTATAAGTTGCACATCAGTAAGCAGATGTGGATGCAAGGAATCTAATCTCCACAAAAGTTTAATTCTGTAAAACATAAGTGGTAGGGGTAGAAAAGGAAGAATGTTATATCATCCCATTAAGTACTTAAACAATCTTGGATATCTCTCTCAGTCACAAAAAGAAAATGTTCTAAACAGGAAAAAAAAAATCTAAACCTGTTTTTTCCCAGTCCTTCAGAGCTTTTCCACTATTCGTAACATTCAGGCACAATATGCTAATTTCAGTGGTATAAGGGTCTGTACTCCCATTCCTAATGAGATTTTAGTTTGTGCAAACAGTCTGGTATTCCTAGACTTTTTTGGATGCTTTTTATTATTTATTCAGCTACATCAAATTTCTGTTTCAAAGCAAATATCTTTTTGCTCTCTCAATAACTTTCTTCAGCATGTAGAAGAAAACATGTGAATGACTGATTATTTCAGAACCCCATTGCATGATTTCTGACAAGTTTTTAAGAGATTGACTGCTTTTTTGATGTTCATGATACTTAGAGCTCTGGGCAACACCCATCACTGTCATTCACAAGACAGATGGTTGTTACTGTTATGTCTACTGTGTGCAGTTTCAGAGAGTCACTAATATAAATGTTGTATGGTTTATTGCTTCATGGAAAAATGAGCCTCTTAATGCCACATGGCTCTGGTTATTCTTCATTACCTGAAATACTGTGAAAGAGCTTGTATGTCTAATGAGAATTATAGATGCAGTGCAGAATGCACAAAATATAATTGTTGCTGTTTCCAGACTATAAAAGGGTCTTATTCATCATGTGCAAAAATATTCAAGCAACATTAAGAAACTTCATTCTTACTTATTACACCGAAACTGACTGCATAGAAAATAACATAATATTGAGGAAGCAAACATAAATCTTCCCACTCCAGTAGGTCTTTTGTGAAACATTTGTTTGATCATGAATGAAGGTGATGGTCTGTATGGCAGAGCCTTGCGTCCAAACACAAATTTCATCTATTTTCCTTCCTCTGTTTCTGTGTATAGACATGTACAATTGATGGTAACAAATAAGAACTTCTCTTCCATTTTCCAGTAATGCAGTAAAAGAAGACTATAGATGAAAATCCAAAGATCTACTAAATGTATACAGGCTAAAGAAGACAAGAGAATTAGGTAATATTTGGTCCACTGATTAAGTGGAGAGGTTTCTATTTAGACCTGGCTTTTCCTCCATAATAATGTATATGTTCAGAAATATGAGTGTGCATATCTATGTGCCATACAACATGACTGTTTCTCAGATGAGAATGAATAACAGATAATCACCACATTTAGAGTTATAGTTAGCATTATGGCATTATTGTAAACTTTTAGGAAAAATCTAGAGGACTTAAGTATTTTAATATATTTTTGTAGTAAAGGGGTACAAGCAAAAGGCAGAAAAGTCTTATAGTACAAGAGTATTTTGCTAAATGTATTTTCATTTGAAATATGTGCCCATCTTGCACTGAATGTAACACAGATTTCCACACATTCAAACATGGCCAGCAGCTTTGCAGAAGGACTGTAACAAAAAGAACTTTATCTGTTTAGAATAGCCTTCAGTTTATCTGGGTTTCATAGATTCAGCTTTAGGGGTTTTTTTTAACATTCTTTGTCTTTAAGTGATGTTCTCTCTGATTGCTGAAGCTAATCTCTGAAACGAAAGGCTGTGTAACCACCATATAAGACCATAATGTGTGACTGTGTTGTTAGCACCCCCAGAAGTTTATTGAGATTAACTTCCAACTTTGCTCCACTGGTACAGCAAAAGTGAGGGGGAAAAAAACTTTACCACATGATGCTAACTGTCTCAAGTTTCTCACAGGTTTAAAGATAATTTTCCTCTGAGTTGTATAACAGAGCTAAGCAAACAGAATAAAATGCCTCAATGACTTGTAATTGGGCCTGTAATAAGTGAGAGATTAAGATTTTCTGCCCAGTACCTAGGGGAACCCAGCACCTGGGAAAGTAAAAGTCCAGATTCCAGTTTAACAATCAGTAATAAACTAATAATAAAGCTTAGAGATTCTATATCATGTGTGAATATCTATATTGCACTGGAGACAGGATTCATCTTTTGCTAAGATGAGTGAAATAACCAGTGGTTTTGTTGTCATGCTTTCTCTTTCTGTCCCTTTCCTTAAGGTCAGTCAATTATTCCACAGAATGACGAATGACTTATGGGAAAAGGTGTTATGAGATATACTCAGAATAGTCTGTAAGTTGGTAATTGATTTCCTGTCCATGTAGATGGGTACTAAATGACTCCAACATCATGCATCAACTGCCTCACCACAGTGACAAAATTTAGGTTACACATAGGTGTTGAACTCCTTTTCTGTGTTTGTCATCATGTATTAAAATAGTTAATGAACACGGTATGGATTTTAAGGAATTGAATTCAAGTAGATGTAACTGTGCTGAATTGGAGAATTTGTGTGTGAATATGCTTTGAGGCTTTACATTCCTCAGATATGCAGTACACATAGTACAGGTTGATGAAAAAACATGACCTGTTACAGTCTGTCAGTAACATTAGTTATATGTTTACAGACCTTTTGTCCTTCAGGGCATTAAGCTCACAATTTCATGGATGATATAAAAAGGTAACCTTTCCTCTATTATTTTTATGATCTCTTTAGCTAGAACTAAGCTATTTTTAAGATTGAAAAGATATTCCATGGACAGAATAATTTTGACTGTAACATGGTAGAGCTAAGAATGCTCTACATTTGCCTCATTGAAGCCAGTGAAATTACTTCTACTTATACCAAATACAAAAAAGAACTACTGCACCAGAAAAGATAATGGATGATTGCATTATTTGTTAAAAGGATGGAGGGCTTATAGCAAAAATAACAGAGGAGTCATTGCAACAGGGTAGCATTTATTGAGGGTTTTTCTCTACTGTGATCTGATTAATAAATCATATAAGCATATGTACTTGCCTAGGTTTTCAAAATCGACAGTAAAAGAGTTACCAGGGGTATACTGGGGGAGGGAGGAGGAGTGACAAAGCAAAACAAAAACCTGAGTGGTCTATTAATCTATTAATTTATCCCTAATTACCATAGAACCCTGTTCACTGGTGTTGCTGATACTTGTATCACAAAACACTGTAGAAGAGATTTATATAACAGCCTAATAGATGAGAATTTCCAAGTGAAATTGGCTCTTTTTTCCCTCCCGTAAGCAGAAAAAAATGCAAATTCAGATAATGAATCTATAGAATGAAGTCACTTCACAGATGTGTTAAATCAAATTAAGAGAGCTTTTATAATATTGAGCAAATGGCAGCTATATAGAATTAGTCATTTGTAAGCCTCATCCATTATAGTTAATTTTTCTAACTTCAAGTACCTAATTTACATTTGTTAAACCAGCAAAATAATGTAGGAGGCAGTACGATTGGCATGTTTGTTCATACTAGAATTTATCATATAGCTTAGCATTCTGCCCACGTAATCATTTCCTTGTTTTCTTGAGAGTTTTAATCAATTACATTGAATTGCTAAAAGATATCTTTAAGACTTATTTTAAAGCTGTCATCTACTTTTTAAAGGCCAAACAGACTACGGTAAAAAAATCCCACCAAGAGAATACAGAAGATACAAGAAAGTACAAGGCTGTCTTAACTGTTTTGTTTTCTGAAATTTCAGAAATGGTTACAGCTTCTCGTACTTTACAAAAGCAAATAAATTGCTGTCCTATGGGTTTTCTCCCATTACATCTGTTTCTTTGGAGCGTGCCAAACACATTGGATAGTTACCGTCTTTTCTGAGGTCACTTCTGTAAATTGCCTAGAAGAAAGCTGTATATAAGAACACAGAAATACCCAGAGGTGGTTTGTGCAGTTAATAGCTCTCAGTGCCTCTGTTTTCAAAATGCTTTTTCAGTCTCTCCCTAATTCCGAAAACTTTTACTTGCTTTCTGACTGCTACCAAGCACTGAACTACTCTGTGACCATACTAATATCACAGCTTCAAGATTACCCATGAAGGGTGACGTCAGATGCCATGATGATGTGTGAGGTTAACATTATTTTTCCTTATGTGCACCACTTTTATTGTTTTGAATTTCCTCTACCATTGTATTGCTCTTACTTCATCTCATAATGGCCTTCTGTAATTCTGCAGTCAGTTCTTATACGTTCTTGCAGTCTATAACTTTTATATTGTTCTAATAACATTAATATAGCTATATATTTTAACATGGATAACTTTTGTGTCACCAGCAGACTTTGTCGGCTCACTCCTTACTTTTTTTCCAGACCATTTTTGAATGCTTTGAAGAGCACAGGACTCAGCATGCACTCTTGTGCAGCTCCACCATTGACTTTCTTTTTTAAGAAATACTCCATCTAATACAGCTGACTATTTACTTCCACCCTCTTGCTCCTCTCTTTTAAAATTTTTCATTTATACTAGGAACTTTTTTAATCCCATGTCTAATTAGTCAAGAAACTTTAGGTTATGTCAAGCAGATTGCCCACATGCTTGCTCACCACTTCAAAGCAAACCAAGACATTGGCAGAACAGGTCTTTCCTTTGCAGAACTCTTACTGGCTCTTGCAAGGAAACTTGCGTTTATCTGCTTTACTAATTCTGTTCTTTAATGTAGTCTCTGCTAACTTATTTAATAACATCGAGTTTATAGATCTTATATTGATGTATGAAATAGTGAGGGAATACAAACTGTGACAAACCTATTGCCTTCAAGAACATCAGCACTATATGGTGATTATTTCTGCTTGTCTTAGCTTTGATTCCACAAAGAGTATCCCACTGTTTTTGCACAAGCCTGATGTTGCCATAAGTAGTTTCAAGTCTGTACCAGGAGAGGGAAAAGGTAATTGGTGGTTTCATAATACATTTTCAGCTGTCAGTTTGAAGGACAGTACAGAAGACCAGCTCCACTAAAAGCTAACTTGAAGTAGCATGCAGGATTCTGAATATTCTTTCAGGAATGCTACTGGAATTCACTACTCACAAAAAAAAAAAAAAAAAAAAAAA
>WKFP01015243.1:417304-442737 GCA_011057875.1 Pterocles orientalis | reverse complement strand
GAAAAACTGATCAGAACTACTGAATGATTTAAACATATGGGCAGGTTAGAAAGGCTAGATAGGCCTAGGTGCTTGAATCTGGGAAAGAAAAAAAAAGCCAAGTGAGTGCATGGAGAATCTGGAAGTTAGAGGTAGCAAAAGGAGGAGGTAGGAAGAGAGTGATTAATAACTTTAATAGCTCAAGAACCAGTGAGTTCAAAATCGAATTATTAGGCTTTGAGCAACCTGGTCTAGTGGAGGGTGTCCCTGCCCATGGCAGGGGTTTGGAACTTGATGATCTTTAAGGTCCCTTCCAACTCAAACCATTCTATGATTCTATGATTCTATGATTCTATGATTCTATGATTCTATGTATCAGGCTGTAAACAGTAATAAGACGAAGCATTTTTCACCTTCCGTGTCATTTAAATTATGGAACTTTTTGCCAAAGAATGTTGTGAATCTCAAAAATATGACCTCGAAAAGGGATTAAACAAGTCTTTGGGCAGGGTCCATCAAGCATTAAACAGCTCTGAAATTTGATGATTTGAATAAAGCCTGCAGCTCATGTCAGAAGCTAGGGGAGAACATACCCAAGGAATACTCTATCCTTACTGTTTCTTGTTCATTCCTTGTCAAGTGCTTAAAGATTTCTGGCACATAATGAGAAAATTTCTGTTAAAACTTTACATATAGGCAATTGCTGAGTTAACTATAACTTCAGAGAAAAAGACAAAAAAGAGAACTGAACAACAAAGTGTCATGATGAGGAATAAAAGTGACAATTATTTTGCCAATTTGATCCCATTGTATGGGAGGTGGAACACAGACAAACCACAGCTTTTACTCTGGGGTTTGCTGTTTAAGACATCCAATGTACACATTAGACTCTTCAGGCATAAAGTTACTATGTCTCAGGAATGAGGTTTTCCATCACTGACCAGGAGTGCATAAAGCTACCACCTGAACAGATAACATGGATTTTAAGAAATACTTTCTTAAAATAGTGTTTTGAAATATTAATATTTTCTCATTTATTATAAGGGTGGTACTGTTTACAAGGCTTTTCACAGATTCTTAAGAACACCACATTATGAGTGGCAAGCCCATGCCTCTTCCGATTGATATGACAGTTTGTGATTCATTAACTTCATGGTTGTCTTCATCAATTTTGCCAAGCCAATCCAATTAGCTTCATTGCTAATGGGTTTCCTTGTGGCAACCATGAAGAATAATAGTACGTACTGCCACTAAACTGGCTTCTGTCCATCAAATTTAATACCTTTTGAGGTCATTTCAAAGAAAATACATGACATTCTGGACTAATAATGAAAACCTAGTTGTATATTATATTTCTTAAGTTTGCTGTTCCCCTCAAGTCAATAATAATGTAGATATGACTTTGGGTTGATCTCTGTGATTTCTTGGGGATCAAAGTATCACCTACTTGCAGGAAATCAATAATTTTAGCCCTATTTTTCTACATGGCAGACCTTCTGAATCACTTTGTTGCTCTGACCAGGTGTGAGAAAGCTCCCTTTCACATCTGAGAACCTGGCTACTGCATTTGAGAGTTTGTTGGATGTATGCTTTTTTGAGTCTCTTGTATGGGCTATTTCTCTTATCTTTTTGAATAGTTCCCTCCTGATTTATCTGGAAACTGTTATAACTACCCTTGTAAGTATACAGTACTTGCAAAAGTGTTGCTGCAAGTAATGAAATGATATTCAACAGAAATTTTAAAAACTTGATAAATACATCTTTGCCTAGAATTCAGAAGCTGCATTCTTAAGAATAACAGCCAGTGAACATACAACGGGATTATAAACATTTTTGTGACTTTATTAGTAACATGGTGTCTCAGTCATTTCTGGTGTTCCACTGAAACCTCTCTAGTTTTAGCTTAGGACTCCTCATTTCACATTTTGACAAAAAAAATATTAGGAGTTTAGACTAAATTGAAAAATGAAATGAAACTTACTCTCTTCTGATTAAGCAGGACTATCTGTGTTAACTTCCTTTGTTCATCAAAACATCAGGCACTGATAAGATTCTGGGATTGTTCTTTTAGGAAAGTAAATAAATATTCCAGAGTTACCATTTTGCCTTGTTTCAAAGCACCAGACTTACAAAACAAAATATTTTCATGCCAAAGTCACCACAAACATGTTTTACAATCTGTGTGAACAGTGAAAATTTAATTTAGATGTCAGCCCTTTGAAGGCATACATATTTAACTTTGAACTTGTGAATAGTCTCATTGGGTTCAGACAAACTAATTTTCATGCATCCCTTTCTAACAGTCAATATGATATTAATAAATGTTTCTGGGTGTAGATTTAGAAGGAAGACATCAAAGACCTTGCACCACACAGTATGAATAGGCAAAAGTATTTTTGTAACATGCAGCCAGTATTAATTTTCCAAAACAGTAAGAACAGAGGTATGAATATTTTTTAAATTCTTGGCTCTGTATAGTGACTCTAAATCTCAGTCTAGTGCCAAAATTAATTTTCCCTATGTAGGGGTGTTTTGTGCTGAAGTAGAATTTTAGCTATGATACTAACTTTAGGCTTCGTAATTATAAGGTTGATAAAGGATCCTGGGAAAGAAGAAAAGCAACCAGACGTGCGGAGGTATCCAGTTATACAGGATATGAGAAAAATAAGGAGAAACAGAGAGAAACTAATTAGCACAACTAAGTTATTTTAGATGTTTTGTTGACATAGCTTCGAAGATTACGTTCCCAGGATTGAAAGTAGCCAATAGTGATTTTGTTGTTAAGAGTTTAAAACTATTGTATCCAATCAGTAGCTGCAAAATCTGAAAGAGCTCTGTATAAAAGCATGTGCGCAACACACAATAAAGGGCTTTTACTCTCATCATAATTGGCATGTCTGGCTGGTGTCCAAGACCTCTGCGCACAGACTGCTAAGGCCTCCTCGTGCCGACTTCCAAGAACTCCGCTGGTCAACTACAGCCCAATAGTGTGAAATCAACGGGAGTTTTTCTTTCATTTAAACACAATTAAAGTTGCAGTTATCTCATCAATAGCATAAAGTCTAGGTACACCTAACAATTGATTCCAGCTATCTAGTCTAGCAAATTAGAAGACTACCTCTGTGACATACACCCTTTTTTATCTGTGTACAAAATGTGATCTGAGAGTATGAAGTGTAGTTTGACATTAAATTGTATTATGCTGGACAACTTGGGGCTCTAAAGACAAATAAAGCAAGGAGAAAAAAATGTGTTTGCCATGTAATTATAGACAGTAGGTTTAGTTTTATATACCATTATTTTTGTAGCAGGTGTGGAAAATCAGGAGTCTGGTATGCACAGTGATACAAAGCTATCCTGTTTGTGGGGCTAATTTTAATTCAGAGATACTGAAATCCATTAATTGCTTTCAAATTGATAATATAGTAACCTAGTAATCAGAAGAGTGAAATTCTGTACAGTTCACTGTAATTCCAAGATCCCTTGTATGAAGCTGTATTGTTCACCTCTAGAAGATAAGATGCTTTAAAGACAACCAAATGAGTCAGTTTTTACAGATTAATCTGACAGTATGTGCTATACTTGGCCCAATTAACATGATATTTTTGGCATGCTGTTTATGTCTAAGGTAAGGAAATTAGTCCCAACTCTGAAAATGCACACGGGATTTCTAAATCCCCTTGGCATTTTGATTTTTATTTGTTTTACCCTTACTACGCTAATAATTCTAAAAAATGGTGGAATTAAGCACAGATTTTCCAGAATTAGAGCGTCGGTGATGAAAGAGCAAAAGGGGGTCAGTGAGAATTTTCCCTACAAGTGCACTGTAGGACTCAGTAAGGAATTCCCATTTATGGACCTCATTCTCATGGTGTTTTACACTTTGAGGAAATGTTAACCATAGCCTATGAAATAAAGTAAGTCTGAAACAAACTCAAGAATTCTAGCAAACAGTTCAAGGAGGCTGATCAAACTTGAGAATTACTCATTAAGCTTTGCAGTCAGTATAAAAACCAATATCTAGCATTTCATCAGCTAAGCAAAAAGCTAATTAAGAATTAGCATTGTCTTTAAAGTTAGAAATTATTACAGCTTCCATTGCTTAGAGAATACGTATTGTCTCACCATGCTACGTTCTGAATTGTGCCTTGTTAGAATGAATCGCATGCTGATATTCTCAAACAGGAATGTTTTTTGTATATAGTTTGATGTGGAGGGGAGTTAGCATCCTGTTTCAGCAGTTTGCAAAAGATCGCTGATTTCAAATCAATGTTAATTTATGGGAGTCTGTTTAGAATTGTCAGGGTTTAACCCTGTAAGGCATCTCAACTCCACACAGCTCCTCACTCACTTTCCCCCAGTGCAATGGGGGAGAGAATGAGGATGGTAAAAGCAAGATAACCTGTTGGTTGAGATAAAGTTAGTTTGATAGGTAAAGCAAAAGCTGTGTGTGCAGGCAAAGGACAAATAAGGAATTTGTTCACTACTTCCTGTCAGCAGGCAGATGTTTAGACATTTCCACAAAAGCAGACCTTCCTCGTGTAATGGTTAGTTGGGAGGATAAACAGCATAACTTCAAATGTTCCCGTTTCCTTCTTCTTCCCCCCAGTT
Organism: Pterocles orientalis; assembly: GCA_011057875.1. Lineage (NCBI taxonomy): Eukaryota > Metazoa > Chordata > Aves > Pterocliformes > Pteroclidae > Pterocles > Pterocles orientalis. The sequence goes on along the minus strand of WKFP01015243.1, from coordinate 438,147 downwards.
TTTATTCCTGAGCACAACGTCATATGGTATGGGAGATCCTGCTGGGAATTTGCAGTCAGCTGTCCTGGCTGTGTCCCCTCCCAACTTCTTGTGCACCCCCAGTCCCCTCACTGGTGGGGAAGCATGAAAAAATGAAAAGGCTTTGATGCTGTGTAAACACTGTTCATCAACAGGTGAAACATCAGTGTGTTATAAACACTGGTTTGGTCACAAATCCAAGACATAGCACCATACCAGCTATTATGAAGAAAATTAACTCTATCCTAGCCCAAAACCAGTAGAGAATTCAGTGGTTAGTGATACATTCCCTTCCTGAAGGTACTGCAGTCCTCTGTAAGGGCCTGTCATTCAGCAATTAGAGAATTGTAATTATTTTTTTCCTTTTTTTTTTTTTTTCTTTCTGGTTTTTACACCACATCTACGACAGCAATTAATGTAAACCTGTGCCTACACAATTTTCACACAGGCAGCGAATTGAATATAAACAAACTATATCAGGAAGACCTACAAGTAACTGTGGATGGAAAATTGCACCCACTACAGAATTTTTTCTCATAGAGGTGTGTGTGAGAACAAATATTTAAAAATAATCCTGAAGCACCCATATGAAGCACCCATACAGAAGAAGGTAGCTGATTATAAAGCTTAAAGCAGAAAACAGAAAAGATGAGAAAATAGTGTTGTTTTTCCCTGATGAACACATAAAAAAATGCCAACAAGTATTCTCTTAAGTTTACAGTGTTTAATAATGACCACAGGTGTCTGAAAAAGAGTATAAGACTATAATAAACAGAGTTTGGAGGCTATTTTACCTGCTATAGATTTTGCTTCTTTTACATGAAATACATTTTGTTAGGGCTACCTTAACCAAAATATACATCTCTAAAATATACACAACATGATATCAAGAAGCAAATTTTCAAAAGTTGACACATAAATTATATGTGCAAAATACATGTATGTGAATAACTATTCACAGAAAAATATATTTGCATCTTAAATTATATCTGTCAGCAACCAGAATGGTTTTGGGTTAATGATAGTACTTGTATGGAACTTGTCCCTGACTCACATTTTAATGTGGTTTGATACTCCTCTGACTTTGAACAGCTGCCATTTCTGAATTTTTACTTCAAAATACTTATTTAATACACAGAGAGTAGGTGACAAGCTGAAAAGCACATTTCTAGAATTTTACTGTTTCCCATATCAAATTCTGAAGAAAGCAGAGTGGTTCCCTGCCAGGAAAAATGACTTAATTTTTGAAATTTGAGATTTTTCTTTGCTAAATAAAGAATTGTATAAGAGGACTACTTTGCCTTGTATCTGGTAATGAAAACTATAGTTTGGTAGACTTAACTTACCATTACCTGATGCTGATTAACTTCATTTTGGTCTCATTCTCCCATTCTCTTGTGTCCCCCACCAGGAGGCATGAACCCAGCACATTCAAGCCCTACTAAATAGAGATATGTGTATATAAACACATATAAACACTGTGTCTAGACTGTGTGTCAACAGAACTTTCAAAAACTTTTTTAATTAGGAAATGACATAAATGTTATGTATAAGCAACATGTTTATAGAAATAAAGCAGAAATAAAAAAGTATGTGCCCCTACAAGACAAAATACACATGTATGTTCTATTTAAGTCACACTCATATATTTAATATTTACTGGCTGCTGGCCAAAAATAAGAGGAAATAGAAACCAGGATTTGATGGGTGGTAGTTTTTGCTATATCAAGTGATGAAATCGCATTATAACTCCAGTTCTTTTGTTCTTCACTGTATGCTGGAGACAGAGGCAAAAAGTTAAAATACGTTTTTAGAAAGATGCTTACACAAACCTCACAGTAGTTCCTCATAGTCTGAGATGAATTTTTCTATCCAATATCACCGTGAAGCAGGGAACTCAATTTATCTTCTTTTCACAGACAGGGACCTGAGGCATAGAGAGGCTAAAGCCCAGATTTAGACAACCTGAATGCCAGTTAAATCTCAAAGTCTTGTGTTTCCAATTGGCTTGGTGCCCCTGGCACAGTGTCCAAGGTCATATAGGATGTCTGTAGCAAAACTGAAAACTGAATCTGATTTTTCTTCATCCCAAAGTAAGGCTCTAAATCACAGGATTAATCTTTTTAGGGATGTCTTTGTAACACCTGGAATTGAGGGGTAGCTTCCATCTGTCTAGTCTACCTCTGTCCATCAGAAATACTTTCACATCTTGAAAGGTCCTGAATATGCAGGGATAGTTGAGTTAAGGAATTTGTAAGTGTCATTGTTTAACCTCAGCTGGCAGCTTAAGCACCACACAGCCACATGCTCACTCCCCTTGGTGGGATGGGGGAGAGAATTGGAAGGGTAAAGGTGAGAAAACTCGCAAAAGCAAAATCCACACAAGCAAGCAAAGCAAAAGGAATTAATTCAGTGCTTCCCATTGGCAGGCAGGTATTCAGCCATCTCCAGGAAAGCGTGGCTCCATCATGTATAACGGTCACTTGGGAAGACAAATGCTATTACTCCAAACATACCTCCCTTCCTTCTTCTTCCCCCAGCTTACTATGCTGAGCATGACATCATATGGAATATCCTTCAGTCAGCTGGGGTCAGCTGTGTCGCTTACCAGCTTCTTGTGCACCCCCATCCTACTCCCTGGTGGGGTGGTGTGAGAAGCAGATCCTGTGTGATCTGATCTAGGTGTTCCTGCTCCGGCAGGGGGATTGGACTAGATGATCTTTCGAGGTCCCTTCCAATCCCTAACATTCTGTGATTCTGTGATTCTGTGATTTTCAACACTGTTTCCAGTACAAATCCAAAATATAGGCCCATACTAGCTACTGTGAAGAAAATTAACTCTACTCCAGCCAAAATGAGCCCAATAAGCCAAAAAATTCAACCAAGATACATGGAAAACTATGCTGTTCGCACCAAATTTTCGCACCAAATGCTCCCCTCTATAGCATGTAGCTGATCAGTCTGAAAGAACGATTAAATAAAACCTTCCAAGGAGAACATATCTAAGTAATATTTGAAATATACAACACATATCGGTATTCTTCTCCAAATAAAGAATACCTGGTCTGTATACGACTTCAATAGTTTGATCCCCACAAGAGTGGATTTTTGGGGAACAGAAAAAAAGCTAAAAGAAATGGGCAGAATCCAGGTTAGCCAATAATGTGAGAAAAAAAATACAATGTTTTTCTGGTTTTAATCAGAGCAGGCTCGCTTGATTAGCTCCCAGAAATCTGTGCCACTCATTCATGAAAGTAAGACAAGGAAGGGCAAGCAGAAACATTGTCATTTACATATAGAAAAGATAAACTAAGCAACAGATGAGGAGGAAATTTGAAGACTTTAATGCCCACATCCTGCAGAAATCTGCTTCCAAATGTTTTTTTATTTCATGTAGGCTCATATTACTGGAGTTTCATGTATGCATGAAGGAACCTGTTTTCAAATAGACCTGTTTTGCCTAAACTTATTAACAGATTTATGCAAGAGTGAACAAGTTTTTTGGTTGTATGACTGTTAGTGGAAATTAAACTACAGGGAATGTCCAGTATTGCAACTCAGAAATGGATCTGAGTTCTTCATTCAGATTGTGTGATTCAGCTCTGACCCGAACACAGAAGTAGAATACAGCCAAGGAACATATCTGGATACTGGAACAGGGAAACACTCTCTCAGAGAAAGTCTGGAAAAAAACAGTGTTCGGGGTCCACTTCTTTCTATAATAGTTCTCTACTTGTTTGACAGTTCTCTGTATTATGTTCCTCAATATCTCTGTCTCCAGGAAGCCTGGCTAATGCTCAGAATCTGTATATTTGATTCCAAGAGACAAGTACTCAACCAAGGTGTCAGAGGACTCAGTGTGGAGATTTATGAGCCCTCTCCAAATTTACCTGTGAAGTCTCAGTTCTTTAAGCTGCTCTCCTCAGAGATGGTGATGTAGACTGAAAGCTGCTACTTCTATCCTTAGATGTCACATATCCATGCTATTGCTGAACTTCACTGATGGCTTTTCAGCAGTAGTTCTTACTAGTTCCACTTACAAGAATGCAGAGGAGCTAGAAACTTACTAACTTTCTTTTAATCTGTAGTGTAGTTATCATTTTAGTTGTTAAAGACATCATTAGCAAATCATTCTTGTCTTGAATCTCTCTCTAAGAATCTCATTCTGTGTGGTAGTGGTTGCCTGTGGTTTCTTCTTATGCAAGCAAAAATATATCTCTCAAAAGTATTATGCACTGGTAAGAAACAGAGCAAATATTTTCTAAGAGGCAGAAGCATATTTTTAAACCATTCATCAACCCAGATTTTTTTTTATCATTAACAACTATAGCTCAGGCAATGTCTATGATGATTCCTCACATTGTAAGGAGAGAGAACTTAGCAGGCAGGCAAGGCAGAGAACTACTGCCTAACCAAGGCTAATTTCACTTAAAGTTCCTTGCCCCAAACTGAAGCAGACAGCACAGTAAAGCTTTTCTTAACTCTGTCTCCTAGCTTAACTCTAATCCTTCAGGGTACCTATCATCCCACAGTCTTAGACACTTAGTTCACATGAATTCCTTTTACTTAGCTGAACACGGGTCCCTCACCTCTGAAACTGGCTTACATAAAAAGAGTAGAGAAGTAGGTTAGACCTCTTATTGACAAGTATTAACCCTGGAGACTATTCAGAATGTCTATGGAACTGTTATATCTGGTCATATATTCCTATTCAGTGTGAAATTCTTGTGGTTTGCATTGATTACATTACAGTATACATAATTTTTCTTCACTTTGAATCTTAAGTTGATTCATATTCAGAAACATATTCAAAAACATATTCAAAAAAACTTCTGGGATATAGGCATGTGTAGGTTGTTAGGGTTCTTTTGTCCTCCTGTTTGTTTTGAAGTAGGAACTTCTTAAATGGGTTGGCTCATTCAAAGGACAGAAAGCAGAACCATCTGATTTCTACTTTGTATGATCCAAAACTTAGAATATTGTCTTGCACTCTGCTTCTGATGACCATTTCAGATAAATTTGCTTTCTCCTGCATATCCAGGTCACCAAAGAAGCAAATGCTTTCTTGTACATGGTAGCCACTGTGAGAATTGGGTTAAATTCAAAGACAAAATATGAAGATGCAGGTAAAGAGAAGATCTGGATGACGTTGTAATGTATATAATTAATAAACGCATACAGTATGTGTTTAATTTTATCATTTATTTCTTTGCCTATTGGAAGTGACCTCTTCTTGCTGTTGTATCCTCTTGATCTCCACACAGATTTCCTATTGTCAACAATTACAATTCCTTTTCCTATAGCATTTCAAATAAAAAACAGTGGAGCTGATTTTTTTTTTCTGTTTCAAGGAAAGACTAGATTTACTTAATGCATAGTCTTATATTTAATATCTGTTGTGAAAAATGTAGATGCATTCCTTTCACTATTTCAAGTATTTTTATTATAGAATATAATTTGCATTATATTATATCCCTCTTGTGTACATGTGGGAAAATCTGTTATGGGACACCCAGCATCCCATCCCATCTGTCTCCCTTAATCTAGCTGACTATATCTGCAGTTTAGGGCCTTTTGAAGACCATTTTCCATTTTGTCATCATTGATTCATTGCTATAATATAGATAGATAAAAGATAAAAGATACAAGATACAAGATAAAAGATGATAGATAATAGAATGTATAATGTATTATATGTAATATTTAAATACTGACAAAATGAAGCATGCTGACCACATATCTGAGTTCTGGGCAGTACCTGTTTCTCTTAATATCAGAGCTGTGGGAGCAAGGGTCTCTCTAGTATTGGGATACAGGGCTTCATTGCTGTTCTGGGTGGCTAGATGTACCCCTGTGAAACTGATGCAAAGTAAAATGCAAAAGTAACTGTGAGATCATTCTCTTCCCTATCAAAACCTAATAGATGGGAAAATCCCACTTTTCTTCAACTCTTTTTCCTCCCTGACTCAACTTTTGTCATATACAAAATATTTAATGAGGTTTCTGTTCTGTGTAACTGTGGAAGCTCTTCTGTGTAACAGGCAATGATGATTAGCTGATAAAGAGAAAAAGCTGGTAAGAAAGGCTATGAATAATAAAAATATGGTGCTGTTCATTAATTAATAATGGTAGATTTTTTTGACACATGAGCACAGCAGAAGATTTAATGTAGCACAATCCTGTGCAACTAGAAGCTAGAGTATGACTAATATGCTAATATGTAATTGATTTAATTAAAGAGGTTATCCAGAGAAGATTTCTACTAATTATACATCATCAATATTTCCATCCACAAACAAATATAAATTTTAACTTTTTTAAAGTTAGTAGATTTTTCAGTTCCCATCTTTATTGCACTTACATGGACCAAAATAGAGCCTGAAATACCACCGTTAGTGTTAAACAGTTTACTGAGTGATTGTTTCCTGAAGTGCCATGCATGAAATGCCAGAGGTGTTTCAAAAGAGCATCTTGCTTTTAAAAACTTACAGCAGAGCTCTTGTGATTCTCAAAACTCTACAGTGAATCATCCAAAGGCCCAAGCTAGTCCAAATACTAGAAATAGTCTAGCTATGGTAATACAAGGTAATTCATTGATGAATTTATCTTCCTGAGACAGAAAATTAGCTTACGTGCAGCTGTGGGCTACTGCATCTACCAGAACTACTTTACTTAAATTTACTCTGCAGCTCCCTCTGATGTACTTCAGTTTGTGATGCAACCATACCTAATGGCAAAATTTTTCCAGTTGAGCATGAGGAAAAATATATGTTTTGTCACAGGAAAATCACTTATGCCTTACCGCTCTTGTCATTTGAGTTTGTTTATAAAGGATGGCAAGCATGGAAGTTGCTAGGTGCTAGAATGATTGTTGGATGTATTCAGCATTATCTCTTTATATTTTCTGAGTTGTATTCCCCTCTTTCTTGCCGTTCTCTTTCCACTTCAACTGACGAAATGTGATGTGAGCTAGAAGAGGTACTTGAGATAAGAAAACACCAAGTTTGCATAATTTGTTACCTGGCTGTTGCTGTTTTTCTAATTCAAATATTTAGAGTCTAGGGGTATCTATATAAATTTTGGCAACCTGGAAGTTAAATGGTAGAAACATAAATAAAACAAAATATACCTAACATGACAGCATTAGAAAGTGGAATACTCCATGGACCCAAAGTATATTTCCCAGGTTTTAGAAATATGGGCACCTTACGATGGAAACTTTTCATCTTGAAGAGCTTTGATAATGGAGCCACACATCAACGACAGTGTATTAATGAACGGTGCTTTAAACGTTAAGTTAATGGGTGACAAGTCAATTCAAAGGGAAAAAAATCCTGAAGTCATTCTTTCTATTTTTATTACTGTGTGCAATGACTGCTTATAATGTAGAAGAAATTAACACTCTAATCCATTTTTTAGCTGTTAACCACGTTTATTAAGAACCATTAACTTAGACTGTTGGAATTTTACTTCAGGAGCACAACAGTGCAGTTAACTTGGTTTGTCTTGGGCTTTTTTTAGCAGACCTTTTATAGATTTCTCTTTTTCCTCTCACCCTCCTACTTTTTGCATCCTCTTAGAAACTCATGACAATTTTTGAAACTAATGTGAAAAGGGTTTCACAAGAATTCCTTTGACCAGATTTAGAAAGTAAGCTGCAACATTTTCTGTGACTTTTAAAGCTACTTGACATGTAGGCAACATGAAAGAATAACTTTATTGCTGTGGTAGGTTGACCTTGGCTAAGGGTCAAATGCCCACCCAGGTTCTCACTCAGTCCCCCTCTACAGGATGGGATAGAAAATATGACAGAAAAGCTGTTGAGATGAGAAAAAGAAAGGGAAATTGCTTATCTTTTAAAATCATGGGTGAAAGAGACTGCATTTGGTGAAAATTAATTTAATTTATTGCCAGTTAAAATAGATTTGGGTAGCGAGAAACAAAGACAAAAAAAAGGCAAGCAACACCTTTCCCCCTGTCCTTTCCCATCCTCAACTTCAGTTGAGGCCAAGTGGCTCAGCTGTGTCCGTTGGAGCTGGCTGGAACTGGCTGTGACCGGCACGGGGCAGCCCCAGCCTCTCCTCACAGACATCACCCCTGCAGCACCCCCACCCCGCTGCCAACACCTTTCCACAGGCACCCAATACAATTTATTTTTATAAATTTTGTTAACTAACAAGTGCAGTTATATATGATATAATTTCCTCATCACTGTAGTAAGACATTTCAGAATAAAAAAATGAGGCCCCATTCCTCACTCATGCCAGCCACACCCATTTTCCCTTGCTGCCTTCAGCAGAATTGCTCTTGACCAGACCCCCCCTAAGGAAGAGGATGGTCAGGCTTCCCAGCCCTGAGCATGCAGACCTGCATGCCCATAATAAAATCTTACATTAAAGCTGTACTGAATACAGCAAAATGCTTAAATCGTTCACTAACCTATCTTATATTACACTATCAGTTTCTTCATTAATTTTATTGCAGTGTAACTAACTCTCAGGAGTAATTTCTGGTCCTCTCACGTAAACAGCAAAAGCAGAGCAGAAACAGATCCTGTGTTGCTAAGAATCAAGTTTCTGTCCTTATACAAATTTAGGACCTCTCCAATGCACTTAGGTACCAGCCTCAGCCTCAGTTTGGGAGAGGGAGAGAACAAGCGTGACAAGAAAGAAAAGGAGTAATCCAGTCGATCTAAGATAACTACTGGGTCTCTCTGTCAAGTTTTGTAGAAGGAGATCCTAACCTCCTACTCTAGGCACTTCTTTTTCCACCAAGCTGGTAGGTGGCTGAGGTGTCTCCAGAGTGCCTCAGTCTGCTTTAGTTAGGATGTGAATTCATCTCTGATAACTTTAGTTGCCCAAAACTAGGTGTATAATGTTAACTTCTCTATGTATTTACCTACCTATTATACAATGTATTATATTCACAATAAGTATTTCTGAAGGGTGAGACAGGATCATAAAATTAGATGGACCACTCTATGGAAGTACTTCTTTCTTGCTTAATTAAGTGTGGAAGGTAAAGATGATGAATCTTATCTACCACTGAATGTATATAGAATTAATAGGAAATAATGGATGCCCCTATTACATTAAGTTCCAGTTCACCTAGTTCTCTTTGAAGATATCCAGATCCTGTCTAGCAGGTCCATTGTGGAGAACTCACCCAGAAAGGCAAGGAAATGGATTCCATACTCTCCTCAGCATGATGGGAAAAGAGATCGAACCTGTAATTCTCTTATCCCAGGAAAGACCATTAGGTAGCTTAGGTACCTGTGTACTCCATCAGGCTAATGGGTCACTGGGAATGAAAAATTCAAATGTTTAGGGAGTCAACAAGTAAGAAGGACTCAGAATTTTACATAGTGGATATAGCACAAGACAGGTAAAAAGTCTTGTTTCTGTCCCAGAACACAAAATAACTTTTAACAATTCAGATAATAGTCTAATGTAATATACATGGACATACAAGCCATCTGGAATTCCATTGCTGTCCCAGCTGCTCCTGCCAAGCTCTCTGCATGCCTCTTTTCTCTCCCACTACCCTTGATACAGAGGAGAGGTGGCAGAATAGGAGGTGAAGCCACCTGGAACAGCTATAATCTACCTCATAAACCATTCTTATGCCTTGACCTGAGTTACAAAACCTATATATTCTATTTCTTATACAACCAGGAAGCCACTATGGAAAAATAAGGAAATTACCACACAATGTCACTGTGGTTTTGCCAGTGTTCAGCTCCTCTGTGTTTAGATGTGAAGAAGAAAGACTGAAGGTACTCTGGAAGCGAAGTAGGTAGTTATCTCCATACGAAAGGCACCACTGAATACACAAGTTTTTTTACTGTGTAAACAGTCAAGGAGGTTTTGATGTAAGTACTGGACTGTTCAATTTCTTTAAGTGCTTAGACACTTCTGTAGAGTACATAGTCTGAACCTCTTTGAGATGTAGTTTGTATTTATGTGCATCTTATCCAGAGCATCAAAAGAGAAAACCCCAAACCATTAAGATTATTATTTTTGAAAGCATTTTTTACATTTAGAAAAATGAGTTATCCTTAATAATTATGATCAAGTAATTAGTAAGAACATAACACTTTGTGAAATTGTATCATTACAAAAATGAGCCAAAAGCTGATACTTACTTTGAGATAGTTGTTTTGGGTTTTTTTAGTATAAATAATTTTTTTGTCTTGGAGCATTATCAATACAATTTTAACTTTCTGGAACATCTACCTGATTTTAACTATATTATCTAATACTCTATTGTGTACTGATAGACCAAAAAAACCTTTTCTTTATGACACACATTTATGCAGCACTACTGCTTGTTACGCATTTAATTCTCTGTTTTACCATCTTTATTGAGGAACATGCCTAAAGTTGTTCTAGTATTTTTTCTTTACTACTAATTGCAGTGTCCTTAGCCCTGATGATCATTATTTTTTCTTTATGTATTTAAGTTTCTTTTTATCTTTCTTTTTATTGCTTCCCATTTACAGTCCAAGATGTGTTAATTACAATTTTCCTTTTTTTTTTCAGTAATATATTGCTTTTTCATTTATAACAGATGTATTTACTTAGCCACTAAATAGGCATTTAGTCAAAGTTGTCTTCTTTGTCTTTCCAGTCAGCCACCTAATTAGTTCTTCCTACTGGCCAAAATTTTCTAGAGTTTTCTATCTTAATTTTCAACTGCAATTATTTTCACTTCTGTATTGGGTTTACATGGTAATGTTTCTGCAGCAAGGATGCTACATGGGTAGCTTCTGTGAGAAGCTTCAAGAGGCTTCACCTATGTCTCATAGAGCTAAGACCAGCCGGCTCCAAGACCGACCTGCTGCTGGTGAAGGTTGAGCAAATCAATGACAGTGGTAACAGCTCTATGAGAATATGTTTAAGAGGAAAAAAAAAAAGGACTAAAACAACAGCGGAATGAGGAATGAGAATATGTGAGAGAAACAACTGTGCAGACACCAACATGGAAAAAAACAGGGCTGGGGAGAGGCACACCAGGTGCTGGAGCGCAGATTCCTCTGCAGTCCATGGTGAAGACTATGGTGAGGCAGCTGTGCCCTTGTAGCCGTGGAGGGTAACGGTGGAGCAGAGATACACCTGCAGCCTGCGGAGGAGCCCACGCCAGAACATGTGGCTGCACCCAAAGGACACTATGACTCTGTGGGAAGCCCATGTTAGAGCAAGTTCCTGGCAGGATGTGTGGACCTGTGGAGAAAGGAGTCCACACTGGAGCAAGTTTACTGTCAGGACTTGTGACCCTGTGGGGGACCAACATTGGAACAGTGTGTTCCTAAAGGGCTGCACCCCATGGAAAGTACCCCCAAGCTGTTAGAGAAGTTTGTGAAAAACTGTAGCCTATGGGAAGGGCTCATGTTGGAGGAGTTTGTGGAGGACTGTCTCCTGTGGGAGGGACCCCAGGGGCAGAGTGTGAGGAGTCCTCCCACTGAGGAGGAAAGAGTGGCAGAGAACAACACATGATGGACTGACTGCAATGCCCATTCCCTGTCCTCCTGTGCTGTTTTTCAGGGGAGGAGGTCAAGGAATTCAGGAATCAAGTTAGGCCCGGGAAAAAGGGAAGAGTAGGGGGAAGGTGGTTTTAAGATTTGGTTTTATTTCTCATTATCCTACTCTGATTTGATTGGCAAAAAAAATAAATTCATTTCCCTAAGTCAAGTCTGGTTTGCCTGTGACAGTAATGGGTGAGCGATTGCTCCTGGTCCTTATCTCCAACCATGAGCCTGTTGCTATATTTCCTCTCCCCTGTCCAGCTGAGGAGACAGGGTGGTAGAGTGGATTTGGTGGGAATTTGGCATCCAGCCAGGGTCAACCCACCACAACTTAAAATTTCTACCAAGTCTAATTAGCTCTTTTAAACTATGATTTAATGATAAAGGTATTTCTGGTTTTCAAGTTCTTGTATTCAACCTGTTTTAAGCAGTAAAAATTCATTTTAAATGTCTGAAGAGCATATACAATCCCACAAGTATATTATTCAGTTCCAGATCAAAACACATCTTCAAATTGATTTAAACATGTAGAAAGGCATACCTCAAAACTTCCTTAAGTAGGCCAGAATGTAGTTTGCCTATATGGGCTTTCTTACACCAGAGTTAAAATGCACATAAGTTACATATTAAAACATCCATGAATCAGTAAAGTGATGTTTCCTATACAAAGTATGTTATAAAAAATATCTTCCTGATTTTGGATATTTGTCTGTAAGTCACTACTGAAAATACAGAATAAAATACAAAGAATAAAAGTGCATTTTACCCTATCCACAAGCTATGCAATATACTCATTCTGAATTATTTTGCTATTGATGTTTTTCTTGTCTTTGATTTTCTGACTGATCTATTGCAAATGCCTTCTGTCATTTTGTTCTTCCATCACATCACGTTAGGATTCAGGTAGCATAACACAACATGACCAATTCAATTGAAACCTTCAAAAAGATAATGTTAGTGAAAAATGTGGTTAAAGCAACTGTGGTTTGGTTTAGAAAACTCTTCAGTCACAGTGGCTTCATGCTATCTTTTGTTTTCTTAATCAACATAACAGCTCCATGGTGTTGTGGGATGATAATAATCTTGCATTCGTTTATCAAATTGTAGGCTTATGATTTGACCAAGCTAGAAAGAGAAATTTTGGAAAATTGTATTTGTGTACTAAAACCTGCATCACTTTTTCTATTAACGGTCTATATGCTGTTTGTTCTCTGATATAGAACATCTTATGTATAAACACACGCAGGGGAAGTCATGTTTTAGCCACATGTAAATATTACTGTTAGGAAATTTTTAGATTAATTAAGCTATTCAGTTATTTGTCATACACTCTGTAGATAAGTGGTTTGAATTAGGAAAAGAATCCTATTTATATAAATATTTTTCCCAATAATTTCATATGGATTGATCATCACCCAGCACCATTGTACCAGATTTTTGTAGCTGAGGGGTGAAAGTATTTAAAAGCTATATATCAGAACTGCATATACAATTGTGCCATTGTAGCAATTGCAAATCCAGTGACAAAGTTAATTTGTTATGTATATTATAATCCATGACTAGATCCCTATTGCTGAATCACTTGTAAGAAATACAATTTGTCCTAGGAAGCAGAGACACAACTGACAATACCTAGAAGTCTCACTAGCTACTGAAGCGCAGTATTCAATGCCACTGATGTTCATAATTCCGAGTTCACCTGCTGTTTAGCCTTGTAGCTGCCTAAAAACTTCAACTGTTTAAGTACATAACCTTTTTATTTAAGAGCACATTCAAGCCTACTGTTAAGATCAAATTGTCCTGACACCCACATTTTAAGCCTTAACACTTCTGTTTTGGGATACATGGAACATGAGTATGCTTAAAATTGTCTCTTCCCTCTCTTTTAAACTCAATAGCTAGATCTTAAAGCGCTATTGGGGGGAAGAAGCTCCCAGAACTCTATGATTTATGAAATGGACATAAGCTTGTATGTTTTATCCTTTTGGTGAATGCCTTAAACACTGGATATTTGATGTAGGTCTTTCCCCAGATAATGCATATGCATTTGTTGTAGAGTGTTTCAGTGTTCACTTGATCACAGAGTGAGAATGTTGTTCTATGGCTAGGTAGTACGTGTAGCACCTGAGAGACCCGGGATATAGGGATTTTCTATGGGGCGTTATTATCATTTCCATTATTTTTACCTCAGATGCTCAAGCCTTCTTCATGCCTAATATATAGGCTAATCTAAGCATTCACATAACTCAGGATTCCCAGTCTTCCCTGAGAATTTAGGCACACGTTTACTAAGTATTTAGGCTTTATCATTTTGAGAGTTGTAGCACTGGCTCCAGGAAAGGAATTTACCTTCTATAAAGCTTCATTTCCTAAGATTGAACAGCTTGCATGTGACAATGCCTAAGCCAGCCAAGAATGCCTGACAGATTTTCTTTACCTCTTACAGCTGTGATACGCGGATGTATGAACTTGAGATTTCAGTCCCAGTGGCCCTCCAGGGTGGAGGTGCTGGTGGCAGGCTGCACGGGGAGCTGGCTATGGTGCTTCCCTTCGCACTCACCCCAAGTCAGAGGGATGTTAAATTCCTTCCTCACCCAGAGGGAGTTCAAACTCATATTTCTCTACCTTCCAGGATAGCATGCTGATCAATGCTGGGGTGGTCCCTCTAAGCTATTGAACTATAAGTGGTTTTGGAAATTTTCAGAGATGCAAAAAGCAGTGAATTCTTATCCTGAGGAATATGTGTCGATGTGTTCTGGATTCTCGGCGGGATCTCAAAACTACATGAAGCCACTGTAAAAAGCACTATCTCCTATTATATCAGACAAGAACCTAAGCTTGAGCTATAGGCATTTAGGGTTGTTCATCATGTAACTACTGTGTTGATTTTTTTTCACACAACATAGGTACCTAAATTGCACCAAAGTGAAATCCAGTTACAAACAGTTAAATAGCATTAGTAGCACGATTTGCCCGCACTAAGGACAGCTGGCAGTATTAAAATCTTTCCCCCTTCAAAACAAGGAACTATTTCAAAATGCCATATAGTTAATGGATCTCTTAACTCTGTGGGCCATGCTAACCTTCAATCCTGTTGTGGTTTAATCCTGGCTGGCATAAATACCACACAGCTGCTTGCTCACCTTTCCACCTCCCAGGGTTGGGTGAGAGAATTAAAGGGGTAAAGGGAAAAGAGACTCATGGGTTGAGATAAGAGCAATCTAACAACTAAACTACAATAAAACTGAAAATAAGAATTATAATAGTAATTATAATAGTAATATATACAAGTATACAAATAAAATACAAATGAGTGATACACAGTGATACTGCTCACCACCTTATGACCAAGGCTCAGTCCATTCCTGGTTAATGATCTCAGAGCAGGGAGACTCCTGAAACCACAATCCCAGAAAAGAGGTAAGAGCCTGATCATCCAAGAGACTGAGAGATGACTGAGAGAGAGAGATGACCCCGAGAGATGGGGAGACAACCCAGAGAGAGAGAGAGAGCAAACTTCCGGACGTATCCTCATCTATATACTGGGCATGATGTGCGTGATATAGAATATACCATTGGCCAATTTGGGTCTCAATCCTAAGCTTAAAATCAAATCCTAGGTTAGTCACTGGAGCTGTGCTCCCTCCCAGCTTCTCCTGCACCTGCAGACACTGGCACAGCAGAGAAGTCCATGACTGTCCTGGCAGCGACTATAAACATCAGTATGTTATCAGCCTTCTTCTAAGCACAAATCCAAAACACAGTCTCTTACTAGCTGCTAGGAAGAAAGTTAACTCTGTCCCAGACAAATTCAGGACAAAGCCACACCAATAAATTATCTGAAAAAATACTGCCACAGAACTGCACCAAGCCTGGGACTGTAGTATGAATTTAACAGTACAGACAAACCAAGTCTGAATATTCAGGTATGCTCTCAGGTGCTGCCTAATTCAATGCTTGCTATGGGTATTATCCTTGTAAATCTGAGATAGGTTTCAGAGCCAAAAGCAAGCAAGAGAGAGGAAGAACTGAAAGTGACACCAGCACTAGAGAACATGTTAAAATAAGAGCTTCTGAGTTACTGGCAGTGTCCTAAAACAAGCAGTACACTCTTTCCAACTAGTTGTCAATGCCTGAGTGAAATTACAATGATTACACAGCAATTTGAGGTAAAACATTGGGATTTTCAGGTACACAACAACTTTCTTGTTAGTGATACACACCATCACTGTAAATTTAAATTCTTTTACAATGTCAAACTTATTTTACTTTGGGATGGAAGAAGTGTTATATACTGGTTATAAATTAACCCTGATTATCTGAGTAAGAAATCTATGTGGTAAGAGACTAAAATAATCATAGTTAGTTCTTCAGTGTCTTTAAATATGGTGCTGTCTAAAATAATTACTTCAAAGAGTATGAGCATAACTAAATATTCTTTTTCTTTAGACAAGTAGGCATAGAGAGCATTAAAGCAGGAATATAAATGTATATATTAATCTGTATTAATATAGTGATCATTGTGATGTCAACGGTTGTTGTGATCAAAGCTAAAAATGACTACAAGCAGTTTGAAAAGACGTATTAATAGCATTCTATATTACTTGCAGTATGTGCAATTGTGGAAAATAAATTAATACCCTGTAGTGAAGCCTTGCCTATACAGCAAGGCATTCATTATTTTCTCCATTAAAAGATTTACTTGGCATTTCAATAAATCTGGAATTGTGTTGTAGTATTGAAACAAAAGTAGTAAAAATGTTTTGAAATAACCTGTTTCTTCTATGAGAGTGTATACTAGCTGAAGCAGAAAAAGTAAAAAGTAAACGGATGTTGAAAAGTAGTTTGGAATGAACAGAAGAGAATTTATTTTAGTTTCTTGGCTAAGGTGAAAAATAATGAGGAGATCAATTACTGTCAAGTATTATGATCATTGTAAAGCCTATGAAATCCAATGTTGATTTTTAACCTTACACCCCTAAATCAATTTAATCTTCTAAATGCTATCATGGGGCTTGACCTTCCCATTGACTTCAGTGAGTTTGAGAGACTATAAAATGAATTTACAAGTTTCTATTTGATTGATTCAGTGACATCTTTACATTCATTTAAGTATATTGCTGCTACTCATGCAGTAATAGTGCAGCAAGATAAGAGGATATAGAGAATAAATAAAGTTTTTTGAGCTCTGAAAAGGTGACTTGCTGCTAATCAAGCCATGATTGACCTAATTCCTGTTATTTTCTCATCTACTTATGATAAGACTGGAGTGACAACACATGAGAACTGTTAACATTTGAGTCTAATCAATAGCGAAAATTATTTCTGGGTTTACTTCACCAGAAAAGAGGTAGAAAAAGTTCTGTATTAATAAAATCAAGGAAGCACCCTTACAAGATAAGAATCTTACTAACTGTATGTTTTTCTTATGTTCCCTTGAAGAATGTGTTTGGCAGATATTATAGATGCTGTCTTGAGAGCCGCTCCAAAAACCACTTCTAGCTGCTTTTCACAATGCAAACCCCAAACAAATTGACTTACATATTAAATAAGCTATTCAACAATATGGTATTCCATTGTTAAACATCAATCAGTAAACACATGTCTTCAGGTCACAGCACATGAACCAATATAATGTAAAAATTCTTAAATGGTTTTTCAGAACATTGTCATCAAAGAGTCTAACAGCATTTCAATCCAACAACGTGAAAATCTCACAGGGCTTTATTGGGGATTAAACACTGGAACAAGTTGCTGAGAGAGGTGATGAAGTTTCAATCCTTGGAGACATTCAAGTCTTTACTAGAAATGACCTTGAGCAACCTAATTTAGTCAGACCTGCTTTGAGCAGGGAGGAGGATTAGACGACCTCTGAAGGTCCCTTCCTAATTAAATTGTGGTTTTTTATGGCTCTAGCATAACCCTAAAGCTCTAGAACAGGTTTGCAAAGTGTGAAGTACATGAAGAAGTTTTGCAGGACGGTGGATGGATATTGAGAGGAAACACACGCCCTGAAGGTCAAAGAAACTTCTAGGAACGCTGCAGGTCATGTTACACTATTTGAGGCAGTCCAGAAAGCCGAATAAAAAAGCCTTGTGGGCTGTGATTGAGTTAAAATTTAGTTCAGTTTAGTTTGGTTTAGTGTGGTTATGCAGGTATTATTTTTCTGTAACATTGATCATTAAAGGAGAATTTTTTTCTGTTTTAGTATAAATGGTTGTTGTGAAATAGCATCATCAAGATATTTATTAGTTACAGCCTATGTAAATCATCTCTTGTTGATACAAATTTCTCAATATGGTGCTGATATTAGTCTCATTGTTGTGTGGTTTGCAATTGCTTTACATGCTTATTAGATTTTATTTAACTTGCATTTTTTTCTGTGATACTGAGAAACAGAATTCCTTAATCTCATGTATACTGTAATGGCTCACTGCAAGTTAAAATTTGAGGAATATGAAGAATGATAAGATTTTTACAATCTTAGATTCCACTATTTATGTCTTATACTGCATTCAAACTTCTCTTTACTATTCCAAGTACATGTTTCCATTTAGTAAAATGATTGGTTTTCTACATTATTAACATCTCTTTTTTTTCATTTCTTACTAATATCATTGCTGCGTATTAGTCCCAAAAAGTAAGTCATTAATTAAAGACTCCCTAATTTATCCCTTTCTCTGCCTTATAGATTTTTTTAAATTTAATTGTTTTAGTTGATGGACGAATGTCTTACACTACACTGTTATACTTGCTATACTGCTAGTAGTATTTATTAAAGGAAGAACACTGAGTAACAAATACAGTTTAATGAATAGAGTAAAAAATGTAAAAAATGGTTATTCAAACTAAGACAGGTTTCTTTTAGTTGGATATTTTAGCTTTTGGTACCACAAAGCGATAAGAAATACCAGAGGAGCTGGTCTGCTGCAGTGGGGAACCACTGTGTGAACAGAGGTGGGCTTCCTAAACTAAATGCTACTCCCAGTTTGTTCTTTCCTGCTACTCATAGAATGGTTTTGACTATTGTGAGCTTATATAACATGACTCACTAAGCCATTCCTGATTCGTTGGAAAGTGCTCACTTTCTGAAGCCTTAAAAACAAAGCCAAACAAACAGAACCATTTTTACTTCTTAAAACCCGCCAGTCTTCCCTTAAGCCTTCTAGTTAATTAAAAAGACTGATTAATCATAAATGAAGAATGACTATGCTTCTGACTTCTAAACCTCTGAGTTTCTAGTAAACAACACGTTGAAGTAAGAGAATACTTTTCTGATCTTTTCTTCCTTCTATTTGTCGTCAACTTTTTTTTTTTTTTCACAGACATATAAGGAATTTGTCCACAAACTGACATGACAGAGGGATACAAGGTATTTTAGAAAAACGGTAAAATTTTTAACACTGAGATGTCAGTTTTTTTCCAAGTACCAGACACTGCAAAAGGAACAAGACACCATTTCTTCACCAGAGTAGCTATTCTATTGAAATTCCTGGAGAAGCTGCAAAGACAACTGAGACTGCAGACTTTTAAGGAACAGTAACTTCCTCCAGCAAGTAGGATCAGTAGTTCTTCACACCGGCTAAAGATTTCAATGCAATGTGTGGGCAGACGGTAATTTCACAGAAAATTCTGAAAGAGTGACAAATTCCCAAAGATGAGTAAGGGTCCCATGGAACTACTGAATATTTCATTACAGTTTCAAATAGCATATCTTTAGGAACTTTCCTGAAAAGACAACCTTTAACCTTCATCAGTGCAGGCTTTCTCTATTTTTATCTTTCTATCACAAGCTTTCCATCTCTAATGAAGTTGAATACTTTCAACATTGGCAAAACTGACCTGTGAAACATTGTGAATTCTACAGTGTTTGAAGCATTATAGAACATTTATTTTTGTCAAAAGGAAGAGGCCATTGAGGTAATCATCTATTCAGTTCTATTAAGCTTCTATTTTTCATGCACCTTAGCTTACCAAAGACTGAGTTGCTATAATTACAGCTAATGCCAATCACTATGGTTTCATGAAAATTAGGTCTTTTCAAACAAATGTGTTATCTTTTTAAACAAAATTATAGGTCCACTTAGTAAAGGCTGCTAGGCTGATGGTGCATATTTCAGTTCTTTATCACACGATATTTTGATCTGAGAGCTTGCATTGTATGGAACGAAGTAAGTACACATCGAACAGGAAAACTACTTTGACAGACCTCGTAAAGTGATAGTAAATGGTTAGACATTCTCTAGTGGGAGTCATTTCTAGCAAGTCTTCCTTGGTTTGATTCTGTTTAAAATCCATATCAACAGTCTTATAGGGCCACAAAAATAAAACAAAGTCTATAAGACAAGTCTCACAATTTAAGGAGTTCAATCTACTTGATTTATTAAAAAGAAAATAGAGAAGTGATTTGACTGATAGTTATATATACTCACAGTTAGAAGTAAGATCTTGGAGAGAGGAGCTTTCCAACCTTGCAGGAAAGGAACAATAAGATGCAGTGAATGAATACGGGAGTTAGACAAATTCAGCCTAGGAAGTAATTAATGTGGTGTAATTAAAGATTAGAACAGCTACCATGGGAAAATCTTAAAGTCTATGTACATAGGAGGTGAGACCAGATGACCACAGTGGGATGTTATGGACCTGCAATTTATAGAAGTGTAGATTTTCTGATGAAATGCAACATAAAAAACAATTTTCAGAATGTACCACATATGTTATGTTGCTTATTGTATGTGAAAATGGCAATTTATTTCTTAAAACTGCTTTTATTTGAGGTTCAATAGAGACAGTTAAGTAATATCCTAGGATTGGCTACACATACCAAATATTGTATTTGTAATACTGTGATGGGTTGGCCCTTGGCTGGGGGCCAAACCACACACACCCGCTCACACAGTCCCTGCCCCCACCCAATGATAGGGGAGAGAATTAAAGAGGTAAATGGCAAAGAGGACTCGTGGGTTGAGATAAGGACAATTTAAAAACTAAACTACAATAATATTAGAAATAATACTGTATACAAAGATGCAATGTGATACACAGTGATATTACCCCTCCCCACCTGATGGCCAAAGGCCCAGCCCACTCCCAGCCAATGGCCCCAAAGGAGGGAGAGAATAGGTGATACACAATTATGCTGCCCCCCCCCGAAAAAGGCTCGGCCTGTTGACAATGATACCGCCCCCCCCCCCCGAGAAGGCTCGGCCTTTTGACAATGATACGGCCCCCCCGAAAAGGCTCGGCCTGTTGCCAGCTAATAGTCCCCAGAAACCGCACAAACAATTCCCCCAGAAAGGGG
>WKFP01015243.1:343277-365116 GCA_011057875.1 Pterocles orientalis | reverse complement strand
GTATTTGAAGAAGCCCTTTCTATTGTCCTTGACCCCTCTAGCAAGGTTTAATTCTAAGGAGGCCTTAGCTCTCCTAGTTGCCTCCCTGCACTCTCTGACAACATTCTTGTGTTCCTCCCAAGTGGCCAGCCCCTCCTTCCATGATCTGTAGACCTTCCTTTTGCACTTGAGTTTGCCCAGCAGGTCCCTGTTTAACCATGCAGGTCTCCTGGCACCCTTTCTCGACTTCCTACCTGTTGGGATGCACCGATCTTGAGCTTAACCGATCTTAACCCCTTAAATAATTCTTATATAAAATATTTCAACTTTTACAGCTTTGTTTTTACTTTTTTTAAATTTTTACCAAAGTGAAGGCCACAAATGTTGATTAGATCAGTTGTTCTTTTCTGACTTTTCTCAGGGTATTAAATTTCACAAAGATCTCCTTACAGAAAAGCAAATGATTGTACTCAGAGTAAACTGTGCTAGTCCTCAGGTGACCTAACTGCGGTTTGGCAGGGAACAGGTCGCTGTCTTAATTCCTGCAGTGATAAAGAACTGCTTTGATAATCCTGGGAGATGAACTATTCAATAGGTGAATGAATAGAAAAAAAGAGTAGTCAGCCTACTCTGTACAAAAATGTCTTCCAATCCTGAATGTGACACCTCTTAAACCCTCAAGCACACGGCCAGGACACATCCCTGGCGTCACTGTTTCATGTATCATCACCATCTACAGCCAATTGTTTTTGAATCTCAATAGAAAGAAAAAAAACACAAAGGAACAGTGGCATGTTTATTCAGCTGTGCACTGGGGAAAATAATTCTTCTTGATTATTGAAACTGATCAGCTGAGGTCCTGAAAGTTAAATTCACTTACACTCAATGCCGTAATCAGAAAATTCATGGATCATTAGTCTATGAGGACAATGCAGGCAATTTTCTTCTTCCCATGACCCAAGGAGGGAAGAAACAGAAAGCTTTCAAAACACAAAAATTTTGAGGTTTTCTGCACCTTTGTGTTTATCTAAGTCAAAACACAGAGACAGGGTCACTACACTTTTTTTGTGAACCCATGTTAAAGCAAATCTTTATTTACCAATACCAAACCTCATTTTAAAGGCAATCACTTTAAGGTGGATAATTCTTTCCCTGTCCCCATGGTAATTACCATCACTGCCAGGAAACCGCATCTGTTTTTAAATCCACTTATTTAACTTCACTTTCTAGCAATTTTTTTTTTAATTTTACAAGCCTAATTTGTGTCTCTTCCATCTTTAAGTGCCTTTCAAAGCACAAGTAACCTCCCAAGCTTCTATCTGAATGGGATTTTTTTAAATCTCTTTTTTCTCCCTCCTGGATCTTTTGTTAACTTTCCTTGAAATTTGTTCTTCTATGTATGTGTTTGAAGTAAGCATGAGGTATATTTTACTAATGGTATCTAGATTCAAGATCTGTCTGTTCTGCTACCCTCTTCTATGCCAAAGGATCACAGAAATATTTTTGACATTAGAGTTTATCTTCTGCTAGCCGTAAATGTTGATACTAAGTTCTCCTCAGATCTTTACTTTCAAAGACTGCATGTCCCTCCTGCTGATACTATCTTTATCATTGAAGCTCTGAACTGTTACCTTGCCTCTGAATGTAGGAAAACACGTTTTAGTGCATTGAGATAATTTATCAAGGTAATTTTGATCACCTTCTAAATATCTTACCTTTGTATTTATGAAAAAAAAAGCCTTGAAAATATTCAATCACCATTTTATTACCCAGCTAAAATACAGTCTACTTAAAAACATATGCTGCATGTCCCTGAGGCGAATGTCTTGGAGAAATCTGAGTGCAATAACAGCATGTGCTGCTTTATTGTTCAAATATGTAATCTCATCAAAAGGAAGAAAAGTATTTTACCAGACAGGACCAAACTTCCATGAAACTAACCTGTAGAGTTTTATCTTCTGCTCATTTATTTGTAGAACTGGAGGGTAATTATTTCACCACTGTCAGATGAATTCTTTTTGTGCCATTCCTTGCTTCCATTTTAGTCTTCCAGTCCTTCAGTATTTTTCCAATGTTTGCCAAACATTGACACAGTTCTCAGTGTTGCTAGTGCAGCTAGTTCATTTAAAGCTCTGGTTTAGAAGTACTTAGGGCTCAATGATTTGAAAATGTTTATTTTTAACATACTTTCCCTCACGTTCTCCTTTGTCAAAATAGCTAAGATCTGTCCTTATCACTTTGGAGCAAATGTGTCTTCCTACATTCTTCTGAATATGGACAGCTATCTGTCAAATGCTTAGTTTATTCACCTTTTGCAATTTTTTTTTAATCAGCATTTAGCTATAGCCCTCTATTTGACTGCAGTATTCATTTTTTAATTTAGAGCCCTAACTCTATTCATTACTGATATTTGTTGACTCTTTTAGCTTCTCTTATCAGTCATACATGTCTCAAATTGTAACTTACAGCATTTGTCATTTCCTTTACCTTTAGTACATCCATTGATATTGTTATTATTATCATCATCATCATTATTATTATCATTATTATTGCTTTCATATAAGCTTTTGATCACTACTCTGCATAAGTTTTTTAGTGTTTTGTAATTGTGTTTTTGTAGTCTATGAACAAGTTCTACCTTTTGTTTGAACTTTTCATCTTTAAATTGGTGCTCCCCACCAGTTATGTTTATTTTAGGCTTTAGAAAACTTTTTGTCTCCTTCTTTAAACTCTTTAAAATTCTTTAAAAATAGATAGATAGGCAGACAGGCAAATAATTTTGCTCAGTACCGAAGTCTTCTTGCAAAGTAATACAAGTTAAAGAATGACCATCAGTATCTAGGCAACAGACAATTTTTAGGTTGGTGATTAACTCTTGTTGTATGTCTTAAAGTGAGATTCAGCACTGAAGGAGGGAATCAAAACCACCTAAACTTAGGTAGCTACATTTGAGTTGTTACCTAAGTTCTTTCCATAGTCAGATAAGATACAAACAAAGCAGTCAGGGGAGCAAGAAGAGCTATTCACCTAACCTAGAGGTTAGCTGTTTAGATACCATTTTAGATAACTTATACTGTCCAGTTTGGCCTCTCACTGCTGGTCCAGAAAGCAATTATTTTTCTGTAGGTTGTGTATCATCTATCACAAATGTCAGCCCTGTCCAAACATATGATAGTTATATTATAGAGCATTTCAACTATGCTTAAACAACTGAATCCTGTTCCCAAGTGGTTGTTCAGCTGAATAGCTCTCTAGACTCCATGCCATCAAGGTCTAGGGCTACCTAAAGGGTATATGAGATGTTTCTACAGCACTGGCAGTTAGGACACAACCTCCGGGAGACATCTGCCCTTCTGGAATAGTGGTTGAAGGGAAAGACCTCTCAAATGGAGGTAAAAAGCCTGTATGTGAGTATCTAAATTAAGCCTTTGGTTTGCATTGACCATAGGGAACACAGAAAAGGATAACTACTCTATATATGGACACCTAAAGATAGACACCTAGGTTTAGATGATTCATTTGCAAACTGAATCTCATCATTGATGACCCTATAATTAGGATAGTATTTTCCATGCTGATTTATTATGTTTAAAAATGCTAAGAAAGATTTATGCTAGCTGGATAAGACATCTCACAATATTTTCTCATTATAAAACCGCATAAATCTTTTTTATCATCCCTGCATGATACAAGGAGATGTCTACGGAAAAGTTAGTGCTTTTCTCTGGAGAGAAATCACAGATATTCTAGCTATTGTTTTACTATTAGAACTCTTATTCATAAGTAGCTGAGCAACCCCAGTTTTTACATCTTCTTTCTCTTGTTTCCTTTCTCTGTGGAACTAATCTTCTATTTCCCAGGCAACTTCAGTGAACATGTCCAACCAGGTGCCTAATGTCCTTTACTTAAATTGACTCTCTTATTAATTGAAATGTTCTTTGAATGCCATCACATCTGCCCTTATGTTCTGAAGGTATTAATATTAAATGCTATTTCAATTGCTATAAAGAATCCTTTCAAATAAAAATCTGCTTTAAAAGCAGACACTTCCTCTCATACAGTTCTAGAAATTAAGAAGTGGGTGTTTGCTTTTTGAGTTTTAGTCTGTGAAATGAACAGTCTTAAACAATACAGAATCTTTTCTCCTGTTTCTGCATTCAGATTTTTTTTGACCAGTGACATTTTCTACTTAGCTTTTTTTTATTATTGTCAGAGCTTTTTGGTGGTTTTCGGTGTCCAAGATCAAAAATGAAAAAATCTCTGGAAGAGGTTAGCAGTGACAGGCTTCATTGGTTTACTTCTTGAAATATTTATATATTGTAGAAGTAACTACAGCAGAAGTGTTTATATGAACTAAGCTCTGCAAGAACAAACCTTTGATCCACAAAAGTGCCTGTCACTGATGTCAATGCAGGTGATTTAAAGTGAATCAAGCATATCAGTCCTTCACCATTTACTTTTTGCATTAACAGAGTAGTTGGAAGGAAACTTGCTCTTCCCCTCTTGATATCTCCCTTGAGCATGGCAAAAGTTTGAAAAGCATTTGTACGGAAAAAATAGTTCAGGAAGTTTTCATTACAGACTTTATTTTGCAACATCAGTTGTAAAGCAGGCTAGCAGGAAACAACAGATGCTCATGACAACATGGGAATGGAAAAGCAGGATCTAGTACTCTAAAAAACCTTATATGCAACATCTTCAGTTGAGGAAAGAGAATCCTAAGGGTCCTGCTGTTTTCCTCAAGCACCATCAAATGTTTTTCCAGTATTCCTCTACAGTTTGGTTCTATTTTCATGCACGGTATAGCTTAGTACAGAATGTTTCACATAGGTTAATTTAAATGAAAAAGACATGCTTTCTTGTGGCCGTAAATAAAAACAGCAAAATGAATACACAGGTAGCTAGACGGAGATCAAGACAGGTAGGTAAGTGTGCACAGAACATAGTTTTGATCAGCACCTTTGACAGGTAACCATCTGACACGTAATGCTAGAATCCAGGGAACTCACTATTCCCTAGTGCAAGACTTGTGGTTTGCAAACCACACTAACTCACAAGACTTCAGCTTCAGAACGGACTCCAGAGGCCACAGATTCCTCTTCAACATAGCTTATATATGTCACTGTGCGAAGAAAAAAAATCTCCAGTTCTTGGAGTTATGTCGTACCTACTTAAATATTTCTTACATGTTTCTAAAGTTGTCTCCTTGGAAACCGGAGTTCCAGCTCACATTTTATTTGCTGGCTTCTTCTATTTGTCGCTGTTGTTTTCCACTGAACATGTAATTTACTCATAAGGGCAATATTAGACAAGTGAGATGATTTATAAGGACTGTGTGAACCTTTGTGCACAGCCACAAACCCAGGCAATTTGAACTAAATGTAGTGTGTGAGAGTAAGAAAGTGCGTAATGCTTAGTGAAAGTTAGTGTTCAGACATTTCATGATAAGCAAAGCAGAATAATTGGAGGAAATTGTGACTAACAATAACCCTTTGTTGTTCCTTATTTACCTTTTTTTTTTTTAAATTAGCATTTCCTTCGGGCAAAAGTGAGTCAGATGATGATGAAAACATTTGCCTTGGAATCTCGTCTTAAAGCCCACAGCCTAAATATCAGAGCGGCTATACAAACAAATAAAAGATTCACACCTCTAGAGATGCCTAGCATCTGTTGTTTTGTTACAACTCTTGCATTTATGAAATGTAATTAGAAGAAAATAATATGATGTCCTGGATTTCCCCAGTATGATTACAGTATTAAAAATAGCATAATTTATTGTATGTTGTTCATTATAATAGCTTTTCTGGTGTTAGTCTATTATTTGATATATAAATGTATATCCATATACATAATAGAGTATAAGCTGTTACTGACTTTATATTATTGTAGTTAGTGCAATAAGCTAAGTGCTCTTTCAGTCATCTTGTAACTGTATTATGCTAGACAAAATATAAGCACATTGAGAAAAACGTAGTTGTATATTAATGGTATTTGGGGTTAATACTGTTTTTTACGGAAATAAAATTAAGCACAGCTGTAAACATTTCTAGAATCCATGCCTTCATAAGTTGCTAGTGTACCAGAAGTGAAGGTTATGGATCCAGTCAAATATGTACATTTTTAAAATGCATATGAGGAATTTTCTTAAATATTTTGACATACATAAAGTGTCAAATAAATCTATATTTCTCTCAAACTGTCACTAACCATGTACATCTTAGTATTAGTAATATGAAAATTTTTTCCCCAAGTTCAATAAACATGATTTTTTTTTTTGTTTCACATTTAGATAATAAGCCTATCACCCCCACCTCTGTTTATGTGAAGTATTACTGAGTGACTGGTACTTAACCTGGCAGTTGACCAGTTCACCCAGACGGTCATAGCTGCGTGGAGAGAAACACTGCATTCAAGAATGTTAATCAGTATTAAGAACATTAGTTATCTCTGAGGTGCAAAAAATCCTACAGAGGTTTTTTTAAAACTTTAAGGATCACATCCTGGTCTTATTTCCACAGGTGTCAGGCAAGAGCGATCATGCCGACTTCAGTAAATTCGCTTCACATTTACATCAGTACCAATCAAAATTTAATCTGTCCTTTGATCTACCCAACTATCTGTTTATCTCCCTCTCCCACTCTCTCTCTTTCTCTATGAAAGTAGACAGATACAACTTTACCAAGCAAATATCTCAAGAAACTTTTAAAATAATTTTGTAAATATTGTAATGCTATAAAATTTAAGATGAAGGACAGTACATTGTGAGAGAAGATTTTATCCGACATTTTTAATTTTAAAAAGGGAGGAAATATTTTAGAAATATCATCATTACTCACATGGTTAATAGATTACAGTTTCTGGTAAAGCAATTTGTAAATTTTTAGCAGCTCTGGTATTCAGTTTAAAGACACCCAGTGGTTAGGGATTCTGAAAATTCATAAGAATAATCTTCAAAGTTGGGCAGAAAAGCCACAGGAGAGACACTTAATATAACTTGACCCTTTACAACATTATTATTCTGAGTGCCTGAGTATCCTTCAGACATTGGTACTTTTATGCAACCTGAAAAAAAAAAAGCTTCTTTTTATAGATGCAAAAGATCTTTCTCGTATGCAAGACATAGGGATGACACATATCTGCTGAACAGCAGCAAAGAAAATAGTGGATTAATTTACAGTACCGTTTCAGTTTAGAAATGAGGTTTTTAGTGCAATATCAACCTCCACATTTCTCATATTTTGGGTCACACCATGGAGCAGTACGGAAGAGCACAAACTGGATTCTTTTTGGACAAGACAAAACCAAAAGCAGCACTTAGCCACTGCTGGTTCTTTAATTCACAGGAGTCTGCTGGAGTTAGTCCAGGGTAAAACTGCTGAAACACCTGTGGTGGGTACGTCAAGTCCTCAGCACCAGCCTTCCCACTTTGCATATCTTCTACGGCACTGCTCTCTTTGTGTATGTTGATTTAGTCAATGAATATAAGCATCCTTCTGAGCATGATGGTATGGCTGGATAACTTACCAAAGCCTAGGGAATGATGTGTTGCTTTAGAAGATGTGTGGCTGAGCACACTGGAACTACATGTTAGATATTTCTGGTTCTTCTATATTATTTCGTATTGGTTTCACATGTTTTTAATGTATTCTCATTTTTTGTCGTTAGCTTCTTAACTTTATAGTAAAAAAATATGGATTACCAGGCACAAAAAAAAAAAAGAAAAAAGAAAAAAAAAGGAAATTAGTATGGGTCAGTTCTTTTGCTGCAAAAAGTAAAAAATGATGAATCTATGACGATTATGTCTGCTGACATTCTGATCCACTCAGTTTGAAATGTCACATTACCAAAGAAAACAACAGAACAGAAAGTAAGACCTTGCAGAGCAAATGAGAATCCTTAACATAGGATCTAGAACAAAATGGATGACAGTACCTTACTCAGTTGAACTCTTAGATAGAATTAATTTCACCAAAAATGAAGTACCATTATTTTACCATATTCCAATAAAATTACTTAAAATTTAAAAACACATTCCTCTCCAGCTGAGCAGTATGCAAGGTCTGCTAGTGAGAATATAGACACACACAAATATATACACACATATTTTGCCTCCCCCTCAACAGCCACTTTCTCTCTGTACATCTCTGTGAGTATGAAGATGAGATTTTATTGCATAACCTAATGCATTTAACTGAAAACATTAATATCCAATATGTCAGGTAAAACTTTCCATGCTGTTCCCACAACACACGTACATTTTTTTTGAAAGATGATGCATACATAATTGTTGTAATTAGAGGATTCAACATAAACAGAATTGCTTTCATAGTCGTATGAAATCAACACAGTTAATACAGTCATATATCGTTCATATATAGATTCAGACTGAAATTGTGAATGGTGGAGTTGGATGAATTATAAGAGAAAAAAAATTATTCAAACTTTAATAAAATTTATATTATTTTACAGTACAATAAGATGGGAGAACAGTTGAAGTTAGACAATTTGTTGTTACGGCAAGAATTCATAATGTAAACAAAAGTCGTGGAACTCAGATATACAGTGTAATAACAGTTCTAAACATGTGTTCAGTTACTGCTAAAAAATAAAACCTTTAAGACAGTCATTTAAAAAGTTAAGTAGTTCATGAGAACTTCCAAGACCTTAGGGACCAGATGAAAAGTTGATAACTATAATTTGTTCATTTGTGCTCTTTGAGACTCTTCAGAAGCAGAGAAAATTAGCATGCCTCAAAGCATTGCTCCCTCAATTCTTTAGGCAGAGGTGCAAGGAGAGGGAACAGAAGCTGTGATTAGTTCTCAGACTCTTTGATCCCAGTTATTTTGTTACTTCAGGTTGTAAAAGGTATTTCCAGCATCCATAAAACTGTTTTCAGATTCATATTGTCTCATTTTTATGGTGTGCCAATCACTTGCCATTACGTTTTTGATATTTTAAGCCATAAACTGAAGATCAGCAGACCTACATTCCCTGCTGCGGGTGAACTACAGTCATTTGAGGTAATTCATTAGCTACCTTCTCTGTCACTTCTTGTCTCCTTCCCCATTTTCAAGCATAGGCTTTCTGTTTCAGGGGTAGCCTTATTCCAGGCTTCTGGAAGCACACAAGGCTTTGGTGTTTTTGCTGTCATCTGCCGTTTGTTCTTCTTTCCTTGAACTGATGGGCCTGCTCCTTCTGGGCTTTTTCTCTTAGAGATGGTGTCTTTTAGATTGCACAATGTTGGAACGCATTTCAGAGTGATGACTGCACCTCATATAAAAATGCAGATTGTAAAACATGTTTTGATGGTCTAGAGAGTAAAAGTTATTCACAAAAATCCACCAGTAGAAAGAAGTGTCAACAAAACTTGCATTATTCTACATTTGTATGTCTCATCACACAGAAATGTGCAAAATTATCTAGTGCCAGCCATGCCGTGGGATCCACAAGAAAATACTTTATTGTTATTAACCACGCATGGTGGATAGGTAGTCTGTGATAGAACTAGCATTTGTTTTATTTGTTTCTCCACACTTTACTGTATTCAATGCACTGTGGATTTTTTTAGTAGAAGAGACTGAGTTAGAGGATGTACATCTGTCTGCTTTTCCTAGTTTCTGTGGTTCTGGTCAGGTGAAAACTTCCAGAGAGAGAGGTAACATGCCCACAAGATCTCTACAGTGGGATACCTGTGGTGACAGTGAAGAAAAAGGTTGGTAAGAGCCAGAGATAATTGTATGAGGCGAAAGTGGTATTAAGTCTCACTACAACAACAACAAAAATTCCATTTCACTAATGCAGATCAGGAAGCAAATATTGAGTGTTTGGGTAGAGATTAGCCTTGTTACCAATCCTGGAAAACACAAGAAAGAGACCTATAAATATGGAGACTGACTTCAATGATCTTTCCTTCAACCCCTGTGAGGTAGCTAGAAAGACCAAACTGATTAGAAAGACCAAAGCACAGCCTTGCTTTGGATCTGTTTCAAAGAAAAAAAATAATTGCAAGTTAATCACGCATTCTCTGATCATTTCAAAGAAAATTATGCCAAAATGTGCACTGTTCCCAAGTTCAGTGATCAAGTTTACTGAGCAGCCATGTTACTCAGTTGTTGGTTTGAAAACATTGCATTTGAAATGTGTGATGAAAAAATACAACACATGAAGTGGACGGAGGAGAGTCTGCTTGTTCGCAGAGCAGTTTGGTGGTATACTACCTATGCCCAAAACCCA
The DNA here is from genome assembly GCA_011057875.1 of Pterocles orientalis. NCBI lineage: Eukaryota > Metazoa > Chordata > Aves > Pterocliformes > Pteroclidae > Pterocles > Pterocles orientalis. The sequence continues at coordinate 354,904 of WKFP01015243.1, read as the reverse complement.
GATGCAGTCATATGAAATGACACTGTTATATGCCTATATGTATATGTATATGTATGATACCCTTAGGAATCTCCTTTATCCATCTCTGTTGCTACTACCTGAAAAAACTAAAAATGCTTGGAACAATGATTTATTTGAATTCTGTCTCTTGGCAAGACTGGAAGAAGAACTGAAAATAACTTTAAAATCTTTCAACTGAAGATACCCCCTAGAGCAATATCTTTTTGGCATATATTGTGGATAAGATGATCACCAGGGACGGCATAGGGAAATTATGAAGTTGCAAGTGTATTTAGTGGATTAATAGTTGTTTTCCAGCCATAGAATGAAATGGATTCTGCTGATTACAGAATCTTCAAACAACGCGGTAGTCAGAGTCCAAGTGACACTCTGTAGTGATTGGCATATATTGTATGTCATGAGGCTGTCATCCCTCTCATCATGTATTTTGAACTAATTAATAAGCTGGAACAATTTACTGATATGTTTAAATGCTATATTATTGAAAAGCTTTACTAAACTTTGTCTTCTACCCAAGTGTTTACTTATGTAAGAGAATACAGAAGAGCAGGGAGTCTAATTCTTCATTTTAATCTTTCAAAATCCATAATAATGGAAAATACATAATTTATAAAGTGTCAAATGCATTTTCTATGCTAAGTATGCTGTTTTCTTTCTGATTTTGGCGAACAGAGAAAACAAAGAAGCTCTTGCCAGTTTGCCATTAAACTGAGATTAAATGTTTGCTCTGGGCAATGGTTGAAAACAAGCCAAACAAGATACAAACTGGGCAGCTCTGGCCTGCCACAGCAGGATTTATATGAGCTTACTATCTGCAGAGGGATCATGCAAGTAACCTGATGCTGACACCAAGGAAAGAAGCTTCCAGAGAAGACAGATGGAACTGTTCAGAGGACTAGACACTTCTTCCCAGAGCTGCCTAGGTCTGTTTTGGGAAGGTCCCATTACACCCAACACATCTGCTCTGCTTGTTGTCCCCATCTGAGCAAGTGACTAGCATTACTTGTTGCATAGTTGTCTTACTGTTTCTATTCATAGTCAGTGCCTGCTTGCATTACATGCTGATTGTAACTGCTCAGTCTTTGAAACCCAATGGTGGCTGCTGGCCTTTATGGTATCAATAAATATAAATATCTGTCTCTGTCCTCTTCCTGGGACTGCTGAGGGAAGCTGAAGTGCAAATTTTCCCAAGGTCATGCAGCTGGTCTCAGAGCACATGGAGCTTTGCCTTTTTAGCAAACAAACAAGAAAGTAACATTGCTTTTCTCTGAAGAAAACATAAAGTAGTCTTTTTTGAAATTGTGCTGGTATATTTGGAGAGTAGTGTAGGGGAGAGGGACCTGGGGGTCCTGGTGGACAGCAGGATGACCATGAGCCAGCACTGTGCCCTCGTGGCCAAGAAGGCCAATGGCATCCTGGGGTGTATCAGAAGGGGGGTGGTCAGTAGGTCAAGAGAGGTTCTCCTCCCCCTCTACTCTGCCCTGGTGAGACCGCATCTGGAATGTTGTGTCCAGTTCTGGGCCCCTCAGTTCAGGAAGGACAGGGAACTGCTGGGGAGAGTCCAGCGCAGAGCCACAAAGATGATGAAGGGAATGGAGCATCTCCCTTATGAGGAAAGGCTGAGGCAGCTGGGTCTCTTTAGCTTGGAAAAGAGGAGACTGAGGGGTGACCTAATTAATGTTTATAAATATGTGAAGGGTGAGTGTCAGGAGGGTGGAACCAGGCTCTTCTCTGTGACATCCAGTGATAGGACAAGGGGCAATGGGTTCAAGCTGGAACATAGGAGGTTCCACTTGAATATGAGAAAAAGCTTCTTTACAGTGAGGGTGACAGAGCACTGGAACAGGCTGCCCAGGGGGGTCGTGTAGTCTTCTTCTCTGGAGACATTCAAAGCCCGCCTGGATGCATTCCTGTGTGATCTGATCTAGGTGTTCCTGCTCTGGCAGGGGGATGGGACTAGATGATCTTTCGAGGTCCCTTCCAATCCTTAACATTCTGTGATTCTGTGATTCTGTGATCTCTTGGGCAGGTATTTTTTTGTGTGCGTTTTTTTGTCTGTGTGCATATGAGATGTCAGTAACTCCTCAATGCTGAATGACATTTCATTAATTACATCAATTAGCAATCAGTTTGCATTAATCACTGGATACAAATGTTGCTATAACCACAAAGTATGGCCAATGCTAGTAACTATCAAATTGCATATCTCATGCTATTTAAGTTCTTTTTGGCCACCATTCAAAATACAGTGTGGCTCTTTCAGCAACCGATATGTGAATGCAAACCCAAACAGCAATTCAGAAACAACACAATTCAGCTTCCCATTCCTCCAGAGTGTAATACATTAAAGACTGCACTAAGGATATAATGGGGCCATTTTTCTTCAGGAAATGACTCAAGAAAATAGGAGAACACCAACATCACCTGGCTAGTATAAATCTTTTTTTCTCATTAAAATGATGGCCATACCTCTACCAGATGCCTACCTGAAGGAGCTGACTTTGGAATTGATACAGGAAACTGATGTAATACACAATTTTGCCACATCCTATAGAAGCACACAAATAAATCACATTAATTAGAGTAATTACAATATATTATGGTACATATTGGACTAAAAGAAATAGCTACTAATCTGTGTAGACAGTTAGAACAGACCTGTTTGAAACCTTGCATTGCTTCTCTAACATATATTTGTTTCCTGCTTATGGTGAGAAGTTCCAACAATAGTAAATAATTTACAGCTGGCACCTTGTTCTTCCTGGAGAAACCCTAAGAGAACACCAGGCCTATGTCTGGTCTCCTGGTCTGGACTGTAAACAATGGCATTACTGTACTTAATCTTTATATCTGTGTGACATTCTCTGGTTCATACCTGGGTTTAACTCTGATAAATTTAGGTAAACTAGATGTCTCCAGAGGTCCTCCATAAATGTTTACTTAAAAGTAGATGTTCCCTGTCGCACATATTGTAAACAGTGTTTACAGGTGAAGTGAGTAGACGGTTTCCAACAAATTGCAAGCGTTCCCAAGACAGGAATTTGGAGAAAGGATATGTATGAAGAGCAAAACCAAAGACATTTTGGGACTTTGCTGGAGCTTCTGTTCACGCTCATTCCTCTGTGGCTATACTAGTAAATGTGAGACAAAAGGCAAGCACATGGGTAAATATGTAGATCAAAACACATTGAAATTTTAATGTTTACTCTTCCTTGTATGGTAGAATGTATTAAAAAAGTTTCCAGTGTATTTATTCCACTTGAACAGAGTGGCTTTTGTTTCGGAGCGGTAGGTGGAAGCAAGGTACTCCAGAGACAGGTACTTTGCTCACTGCAAACAGTGAGCAGACAAGGGGCAGTGGGTGCAAGCTGGAACATAGGAGGTTCCACTTGAATATGAGAAAAAACTTCTTTACAGTGAGGGTGACAGAGCACTGGAACAGGCTGCCCAGAGAGGTTGTGGAGTCTCCTTCTCTGGAGACATTCAAAGCCCGCCTGGATGTGTTCCTGTGTGATCTGATTTAGGTGTTCCTGCTCCGACAGGGGGATTGGACTAGATGATCTTTCGAGGTCCCTTCCAATCCCTAACATTCTGTGATTCTGTGATTCTGTGATTCTGTGAAAACAAAATAGGAAGATCAGTTCCAGTTCCAAAATGGAGTAGGGGACTTACCATACAAGCTGTTGATTTTTTTTTCTTGCAATTTCCAAGAAGTGGCACTGTTCAAATTAACCTAAATATAAAAAATTACATTGAAAAACCCACAGGTAGTTGTAAGGGAAGATGGTAAACGGTATCTGCAAGCAAGATGCAGAAACAAGAAACAGAAGGTTTCATGTAAGGATACTAAAAATTGCTCACTGATGATCTGCACTTTCTTTAACATTGGAAAACCAACCTGAAGGTAAAAGTGTGGATACAGAGATGCCAGTGTGCAGAGTTCTGGGACTATCTATTGGCAAAATTCCTGACTACGTATCAATCTTAAGTTTGGTTTAAACACTGACAGTCAGAGAGGGGGGAGGCAACCTAAGAGCTAAAGACATGATAAATTCCTCCTGGTTTGTGTTAGATAAAATTAAATGTCTTTCAATAAGAATGCTTCACTTGAGACTTTTTGAAAATTGATGCTGTAGACTTTGGAAAAATTCTGTACGAAGATCTGATGTTTTTGATGTGAGGCAAAGAATTTTTAATGTGCTGAAAGTCAGTGGGGTAGACTGCTAAGGGCAAAAATGGCACCCTGACGCCCTCCATGCAGTTCTGACTTTGACAGATCTCTTACTGAGTTTCCTTCCCCCAAGATGAGATGTTTACTGTGATTTCACAGGGTTAACACAAGGCAGGTAAATTTTACTTCCACTGTTCCAGCAGAGTGCTTAGACATTGTCATTCAGATGTAATTTTAATTATGCTGTGATTCAATTGTATAAACATGGGAGTATAAATCAGTGAAAAAATTTGCTCCTTGAAGCTCTGGCCATGGCAGATACTTTCCCTGTATGGTCCCTGCTGCCTGCACTGATCAGCTGAGCTGATGCATGCCTGAGTGTCTGTAATTCATTGCAGGTGAAGGCTAGCAGCATAATAATTGTGACTTGAAGCTAAACAAAAGTAATAGAAGTTCATTATTTTAATGGGCATCACTGAAACACCATGCAGATTTGTACAGATCACACCATCTTTCAGCCTGCCACGTCTCCGTCTCCCATTCCCCTTCCCTCTACCCTTCATTCACTGTGGTAACAACACACCTCACGTTTGCAGGAAAAAGTCTGCCTGTTGCTTCAGTATCCACTCAGTGTGTAAAATTTGGACTAGGTGAAGCGCTAGAGCATGGCAGTGTTGTGTGCCATGCCAGGTACTGTCCCTCTGCTTGGGCTTTGGTCACCCAGGGTCCCACGTGGAAGAGCAAGGCTCTGTGGCTGCTCACATACCCCACAGGCAACGCACTGCTGTGAAATATCCCTGGCATCTTTCTCTTCCTGGCTAGCCATGGGATTTGCTGCTTGGGGTCTCAAATGTAAAAATATAACTTGGATGAGAAATTCGTTCCTGAATAATGCCACAAAGGATTGCACAGCTATTCAGGAGGTGGAGAACTGCCTACAGTTACTCTGTGATCTTTTACTTATAAAACGGTACCAAAGGAAAAATGGAGAACTGAGGATTCTTTCAGCTTAGCTGCTAAACTGAAAAACTTGCAGGAAAATGTTTAGCTATAGAAAACAGGAAAGGACTGGTTTTGACGCAGCTTTTTAGTTTTTTCTTTTCAAAATAGGGGGGGCGGGGAAAGGGAAGATCATCCTCCTGGGTCTGCCAGAAGTGTATTTTGCAAACAAAGTGAAATATTTCCTTAACAATTATTTTATCTTTTCTATATTTTTTCCACTTTTCTTTAGATAAACTTTTAAGTGAAAAAATGTAGCAAGTGAAAGAATTTTATTAATTAAAATATTATCAAAAATAATTCCAAAATATTCTACTGGTTTTGAACGTGGCTATTGGCCAAATTCAGTTTCTATTGAGAGTAAACTTGTTCTTCTGGAAACCTCTTTTTCTATACTTGCAAAACAATTTAATAGTGAACAATTTTTACTCAAGAGCTTCAAGCACAACTTGCTTAAATACTTTTAATGAAAATTTGAATTTATTAAGCACTGACTTTGTTCACATTTAATTTGTAGATGCTTATTTATTTTGAGTTTATTTGTAAGTTGGTTGAATTTATTTCCAATGGTTTTCTGGTTTCATGTTTGCTCCATTACCCTCCACTTTCAGTATATCTGCTTCCTGCCTTTATTGACTGAACTTGAATAGGAAGTAAACTGAAATGTCAGAATTTCTGGTGAGTCAGACATTCAAATTTCTGGTCAGATTTACTGGTTTGCTTATATTTTTCTGAAGATCTGTTGAAAATAAAGAATATTTGCAGAAATAAGGTTATGAGCTTCAGTCTGAATTTCACATAAATTTCAGACCAGCATTTATGCTTACTTTTTTTCTCTCTAAATTCTCTTTCTCAGAATTACTTTTCAGTTTCATATAGTGCCATCTCAAGAGTAGGAAGCCCAGTGTCAACCATTGCACCTGTACATCCTTCTATTTGACAAAAATTATATTAAGCAATCTGGTAATACCTGTGGAGTTGTAACAAGGATTGCAACTCTCCATGATGTAGACTCTGAAATTCACATTTTCATTGTTTATACACACTAACACTTCTTCACAAGTATTGCTCATGGAGTCAAACAAAGCCTGTCAGAAGGAACTGAAAAGATACCTTCTTTAAGGGTGTGATAGGAGGATAGCCATGGTAAGACTCAATCAGTCAGATACACCCTAAACTAGCCATGCTGTTCTGGGGCTGATATGAGCCAAACTCCATCTTTCAGATCAGCTGCAGAGATTTAGTCAGTGCCAGCCTTCTGCCTTTTATTTTTTTTTTTTTAAAATCACAGAATAAATTAAGCATTCACCTGTTGTGTGACATGAATGTGTACTAAGATGTAGAAATTGCTTCTGAAAATAAACAGAGGAAACAGGGTGAGCTAAAGCAAGAAGATTCACTTATTCTGAATATTATTTCCTTGAACTATCTTCTCATTACCCCTGACATGAGGAGGAATCACGAATGTGTCTTCTTGGATGACTGTTGAGATCCAGCTGTTGTATATTAGCATTGCAGCCTGCATCTTCTGAATTATAAACTACCAGTGGATGGTGGACCTGTGTGCCGTCATCCCAAAAAACTTTGCTGTCTAGCAGAAACATTCTGGAGACTGGGTTTCTGCATCAAAAACAAATATATGTTTTGTAAATAAAGCTAAGTAGAATATAAAGTCTGAAATCTAAGATACCACACCGTCATTTCTGTCATTAATCAGTCATTTCTGAAGAGAAAAAAATATCCCTTATATTAATTATAAAATTACCTGAACATTCTCTGTCATTCTTTCCTGAAAAGTCCCGGAAGACATTTTTGTGTGACTCCATTGATATCAAGCTGAATGGTGCTTCTCTTAGTGTGGAGATACAGAGTCATGGCCAAAGAACTGACCAAATTATTCTTGTAGAAGTAAATAGCCAATGACTGCAATGCAAATGTGTGTTTTAAGTTCAGAAAAAGACACACTCTTTTGCATCATAGTATGTGGAAAGGGAAATTTTCTGCTGCCAAAGTTGCCTTACAGCTCATTTTCTTATATTAAATAATGGTGTGCTTAATATTGTCCTTCTAAATTGGTGGCAAGTCAGCTGGTCTCTCTAGTTTCTCCCAAGTCTTATTTGTATTTAATCCCTGCTCGGCTCCATACTTAAACTGAGTCTGCATTCTCACCTGTCAGACTGATTTCCTTGAAGTTATTCTGAAAAGAACAACATGTAATTCTTTAAAATCTCTCTGTTCTGAGTGTTTTCTGCACTGCATCATCAGCCACAAGAGTCTTGATATGCCTCAAGCATTGCCTGATGGACACAGAGATTGGATTTAGCTGGTGGTAAATTGACATACAGCTGATGTTGTCATAACCTTACTTTCTCAGTTTCGTATCTTTGGTGCAAGTTACTGCTTTTAAATACAAAACAAAGACAAAGATGGATATAAGTGGTTTATACAACCTCACTTCTCACCTTTGTAAATTATTTTAAATAGCTTTGTTGTATCATCCAGTTTTAAACAGTTCTACAAGTGTTTTACATTATTATTTACATTCTGCCTGTCTGTCTTGGGGCTGAAAAAGCGAAAAGTAGAAATCCTCTCAGTTTGTATTATGTGACTGTCTTCTCATGGCAGCTGCCTCTGATGTGCACCTCTCAAAAAAGTTGCCATGGAGATTTCAATTTAGGAGCAACTGTATTTGAGGAGAATTTCCAACCCAGCAGTATGTGGGAAAACAGATAAAGAAATTAAGCAGTGTTGGCCCTTCAGATGGGAGTCAGGCAGATCTGGTGGACCAGGCTGGAGGTGTGGTTGAAGAGGGAATAGTGTTGCTTGCAAAAATGTTTCATTACCGTGTTATGGTCACTGTAGTTCTTTATAATTTTGCTTTCTTCTCCAGTTGTTTTAGGAAGCAAAATTAATGTTAAGTGGTAGCTCTTGCTGACCAAACGACTGTAGTAGTGTCCAATATGCACACTTTCTACTTTTTCCCTGAAACTGAGCCTAATATGTGCTCAGCCTTCAGTATGACAATTCACTAATTGTCCTGGGTTAAGCTGAGACAGAATTAACTTTCTTCATAACAGCTAGCAAGAGGCTGTGTTTTGGATTTGTGCTCAGAAGAAAGCTGATAAAAAGTGATGTTTATGTGACTGCCAAGGTCTTTCAGCTTCTCTGGCTGTCTGCAAACAGGAGAAGCTGGGAGGGAGCACAGCCCCAGTTACTAGCCCAGGATTTGATCTTAGGTTCGGGACTGAGACCTAAAGCGGCCAATAATCTATTCCATAACATACATATCATGCCCAGTATATAGGTGAGGACCCTCCGGAAGATCGTCCCTTTTGGTTCCAGATCTCTTTTGCTCTGGGTCATCTTGTTCCAGGTGGTCACTCTCCCAAGGCCTTCTCTTCCCTCCCTAGTCATCTCTCTCTCTGGGATGCTCAGACTGTTATCTCCGTTCCGTGAGTGCAGTTTCAGGACTCTCCTTGCTCCGGGACTGTTATCCAGGAACAGGCTGAGCCTTGGTCATCTGGTTGGGGGGCAGTATCACTGTGTGTCACTCATTTGTATATTTATATATAGTATTATTTTCAGCATTATTGTAGATTAGTTATTTAATTGTTCTTATCTCAACCCATGAGTCCTTTTAGAAGGAAGAAGACTTTAACAAAACGTATTGACTACAATGATCTAATAAAAAAAATGCAGTGGGGAAAAACCCACTAGAATATTAACACAGGGAGCTAGCATTTACAATTTTTTCTTTTTGCTAGATTAGGGGTAAATGGCTAATTGCAGAAGTTCCAACAACCTTTGTCTCAGCATCTCAAAAGATTTATTTTATAGGCAAGACTTGTTTGACTATTTTCTTTGTGGATTTTTTAACATTGATTTGCAGAGGTATATCTGTAACTTTTCCATGTTTTTGTTTTTATTATTTTGTTTTTTTTTAACTTAATATCTTGTGTTTTCTTCCACTTGGTAAATGATTGACAGAGTTTTGGATTAACAACTGCTGTTTCCCAGAATATTGTTATGAAGAATCAGACAAGACTGGAAATTAGTTTTAAAAAAATCTGAGTAACAGAAACATTATACTATTCTGCTGGTGCTGGCCTTAGTCTAAATTTTTATGTAATTCTAACTTCTTGACAAAGTTCTTTTTAAGAAAGGATGATGGCTTGTTTCACTGTCACAAAGTAATCGTGGTGGTACTTTATTACCTGTTTAAAAAATGCATGTTGTAAGTCATATTGCTGGTAAATCAGTTCTGCATTGTACCTTCAGGGAACAAATGTTCTTTAAATCTTTAATTGAGAATATGCTCAATATTAAAGTCTTCTCTACAGAAGGAGCTAGGAAGCTAAAGCTTCCTAAGAACAGGATCTGGCTAGGCTGCAATCACATGACTGAGAAACCTGGGTGATTTAAGAGCTACCTGGATGCTGTGGCTATATATACCCCACTTCCAGCAGCAGGGAGGAAGGACAGGGAGCAAGTGACCCTCGATGACCTGGCCCTACAGAAGGATCATAATGCCCTACTCCCTCCTATTTTAAGCTCAGGTCTTAAAATTTGCAAACTGTTTCCCCTTAGAGACTATTGAGGCTTCTCAGTGGTGAAATTGTGCCCCAAAGAGCATCCCCTCTCTTTGTGACTTACTTCCCCTGTCTCATACTGTGATACTGAGCAATTCTGTGCCATAATGCCTTGTAATCTTCTCACAACACTGCCATGAAATAGCAGTAGCCACCAGAGCAACGTCAGTTCAGAAGACTAGAAAAGTATACACAGCCAGACAGGTCCATACAAAGTGCTGCTGTGTAACTGCATGTGAAGGGACAGTTTTATTACTCACATAAGAACAACATTCAAAATAAGAGCAGACAGCCAATGCATTAGCAAGCCACATAGCCAAGGTCCGTCTTCCGTCAGTTCTCTACTCTAAATCAGCAAATAGTCTTGTATTCCATTAGAATTGCCTGTATGATGGTTCACATTCTCTAGATAAATAGTAAATAGATTTACTTGACAGGAATGAAAGGGTCAAGGCATTTGGTATTCTGTACACAGTCAGGTGGGATTTGGAAAGGTGGAGAAGAGAGGAAAGCAAGGAAGCACTCTTTTTCTGTTGGGAACTGAATGCCCAAAAAGTGGTTGCCCTTATCAGCAATACTGGTGATAATTTCTTTCATTGCCCACCAGCATAGCTTCATAGTCTAAGACCTGGAAAGCATGAAGAAGTAACTCAGTAGTTCATTGACTGCTAACTGTTGGTAAATTATAGATTTACCAGCAAGCACTGTGTGTGGCCTCATTGTACATAGCTTTTTATGAAGATTTTTATAGGCACAATAGAGCTAGTCCAGAAATTGTAGGATACAAGAGTTGATAATGTACTAGTTTGTAATTTACGTTTTGCTAGCTGAAGCATTCTGCGACTCCCTGAAGTCTTTGTTACCTGAATAGAATTACGAAAAATCTAAGTTTGCATTACAGCAGAGTTTATCAACCAGTTATTTTTTTAATAAGCATGTTCTGCATTTTCTCAACTGCTTACTAATAAATTATTTAAGTACTGAACAGGTAAATTAGACTGGGTGATGATATCCATTAAAACTTCAAGCAGGATTCTAAATTTCCTACTTCCTTTATTCTAGCAGTTGGGGGTATTCTAGGGTTTTGTTCTCATTAGAAAGATGCCTTTCTTCTCTTTCTTTGCAATTGTGGAAAATACTTAGTAGTGGGAGTCTTGGAGCTTAAGAAAGATTAACATCAGATATTTGTATCCTGTCATTGGACTAGATTCTGTTAGCAGACACCAGTAGACTTTCCTCCATGGGAAGAAAATCTATCCTGCTGTCTTGACAGAACTGGCTCTTTGCAACTATGCAACCAAACCATGGTACAAGAGAAATAAATGAGGGAAAGCATATGCCAGACCTCATGGATCTTGGCTTCCTTGCATTCCTCCTAAAACGGTGTAATATCAAGCCAATCCTTATTTTGTCTGACTTTTGCTCAGTCTTACATAAAATCTAGGAGAATTTAAAACTCTTTTTATAAAACTGCATGCATATTTTCCAGAGTATATATGTTTTCAGAGAAAATAATCACAATACTTTTTAAGATAATGGCCAGGAAAATAATTTATAGTAAAAACACAAGGTCATATATATTTGCCATGATTTAGGCCCAGCCAGCAATAAGCACCACATGGCCACTCACTCACTCCTCCCCACCCTCCTCGCTGGGACGGGGAGGAGAAGATATAATGAAAGGGTCACAGGTCGAGACAGGGACAGGGAGGGATCACTTACCAATTATGGTCACAGGCAAAACAGACTCAACTTGGGAGAAAATAATTTAATTTAATTTATTACCAATAAAATCAGAATAGGATAACAAGAAATAGAACCAAATCTTAAAAACACCTTCCCCCTAC
>WKFP01015243.1:317919-330345 GCA_011057875.1 Pterocles orientalis | reverse complement strand
GCGTTCAGAGGAGGGCCACGAAGCTGGTGAGGGGTCTGGAGCACAGGCCTTATGAGGAGCGGCTGAATGAGCTGGGATTGTTCAGCCTGGAGAAGAGGAGGCTCAGGGGAGACCTTATAGCTCTCTGTAACTTCCTGAAGGGAGGTTGTGGTGAGCTGGGGGTCGGCCTCTTCTCTAGTGTAATCAGTGATAGAACTAGAGGGAATGGTTTCAAGCTGAGACAGGGGAGGTTCAGGCTGAACATTAGGAAGTATTACTTCTTGGAAAGAGTAATCAGGCATTGGAATGCACTGCCCAGGGAGGTGGTGGAGTCACCGACCATGGGAGTGTTCAAGAAACGTTTGGACGTTGTGTTGAGGAATATGATTTAGCTGGGAAGTATTGGTTGGAGTAGATGATCTTCTAGGTCTTTTCCAACCTTGATAATTCTGTGATTCTGTGATAAGCTGTTAATTTACCCCACACTCTTCCATCAAAAACCAAAATTTTACATGATTGGTGAAAATTCCCACTGGTATGGCATCAGAAACTGGTAATATTGTTCAAATATTGTAGTAGATTTCAGAGTCCAAGTGGGACAGGTTCCCTTACTACTGCAAAGAGCAAGATTAATCAAAAGAAAGGCATAAAATAGGATCAGCAACTGTTCTCAGGTAGCTTGTCAAGGCTTGCTTTTAGCATTCTAATATATTAAAAAAAAAAAAGGTGGAAATGAACTGAATAGTGGAGTGTGATTAAAGTCCAGTCTTCATTTTCTCTTCAGTTTTTCTTTTCTCTAACCTCTGTTTGGGGGGATGTGTTGCAACTTGCTTACTTGTAATCTGTACAAGATGGGCATGATTTAATATACATCGTACATGAACCTGATTCCAAATTTGTAAATGAAGCATTTTTTATTTGCCTCATTCTGTGAAATGTGATAAATTGCTAATTAAGGGATTTATATTCCACTTGACAATACATTAGTGCTAAACATTTGACTGGCTTTTTTGTAAGATCCTTTTCTAAAAAAAAAAAATAGTGAGCTATAAATTATATTCAGTCATATACAAAAACAGCCAAGACAAAATCTTCAGAACTATGACCACTGGATGTTCCCAGCTAATAGGCAGTACATTTATTTAATTCTACTTACAGCCCTTGAAAATTGAATGGGTCATTATATAGTGTATTTCTACAAGACACTTGGCCCTAGTGTCCTAAAGATTTCTTCCCCCACTCTTTTCTCTTTGAGAAGCGTGAATTTGCAGCAGTAGGTTTGTTTCTTTTCACCAGCCCAGTGCTTCAGCCTGGGGAAATTTTCTCATTTGTCTGTATCCTGGCTACAATATGTCTTCTTTGACTCAGCTGAGGAAACTATTAACAGCACTGGAGACAGAGTCTCCGAGCTCCATCTCTGTGCCTGCTGCTGGTCCCCAGCCAGCGTGGAAAGCTTTACATTCAGGTCCCTCAGTTTTTTTCTGAGCCTTTGTCACCTGAGGATACTGAGTGTTTGGGAGAGGTGGAATCACTTCACTCTGTCCAGAAAACTAAATATAAGTTCTGCAATGAGTGAGGTCTATAAATAGTAAATAGTAAAGCTCAGGTAAATAGTATTCTGAATTATGATAAAAAGCCTAGATGCAACTTTTTGTTGGTTTTGGGTTTTTGCTTTTAGAAACAGTAAAATATCAGAATATTTTACTTCACAAGGATTAAATAGTTTCCGATGGAGGTCCCATGGGGATGACTCAGTTATCCCAATGGACTGGGGATGGTCAACTCAGCAGTTCCCAGGTGACATGCTGAAAAACTGGGGAGCTGAGAATCTGCAGCCTCTGAGTTACTTGCTTCCTTGGTATGCTCTATAACTTGGTGATACAGAGCAATTAGCCTTGAACCCCCAAAAGTTTGTAACCTAAAAGACTCAAATTTCTGGCAACTTGAGGACCTACATCTTAAAAACCAGGAAACCTGGGGTGCTGTCCCAATATGTTCTCCAAGAAGACACACAGAAGCCTGCAGAAAGTGTTCCTGGACTAAAAATAAATGTGATCTGCTGGCAGCAGCCCCCTGTAGCGAATAACATAGCAAAAGCATTTCTTGCTCATCCTGTCTCTTCAGCTTCCAGTGAGTGAAGCTCCAGAACCCATTTTAATCTGATCTAACCTCACTTAGACTGTTGGGAAGACTGCATAGAGCCTACCTTCCTGCAACCCAAAATTTCAGAATATGGAGTTACTAGAACACAAAAACATTTGTTTTACTTGTCTAAACTCTGTTTCATCATTACCTGTAACTTGGTATGGCTTCATCGCATCCTCATGGTGTTCAGTCAGTTGTGCCTTTATCACTTTGATCTCCAGCACTTCCAGCTCAGCTTGCCAATCTCCAAACATTACCTCTCTCATCCTGAGTTTTCCTCTCACCAGTGTTTAAGGTTGCCCTGCATTATTTTTTTTGCTGTGATGAACCTCAGGAAGTCTAACCTCAGTTCAGTTCATTGGCAGTTTTTTATATCATAGATGTAATGATAGAGTGAACCATGACCAGTTAGCTTTCACAAAAAAAAAAAAAATATCATTGTTGATTATTTAGTACAAAAATTTTCTGAGAAAACATATCCCATACCAAGTTTACTTTATGTTATGTGCTGTCTATACGAGACTCCAAGAAGCACTTAAGCACTTAATTTCCTTTATTATTCGAATGTCCACACATCCTACCCCTTCCCTCACCCTCTAATATTTCTCTAGCATTATTAAGCCAATCAGAGAAGTACCTATTATTTCCCCTATGGATAAGTCTTGCATTTAGAAAGACAGGTTTATTTTCATATTGAGAGCTTTTCTAACATCTCGCCAGAATATTTTTGAAGTTTCTTAGGATGTGAAAGGCAGTAGGAAATTCATATCAGTCAACTCAGTTAGTTAGTCTCCCTAAATACAAGAAAAATGAACACTTCCACAGCATACCTTCAGAGAGAAGATTAACTTATTAGTTCCACTGGTATTTACTTATGCCATATGTCTCTATCGCCTAAATATTACTTGCAACTTCTACTTTTCACCTTTTTCCCCCCTTCAAGTACTCTGAAGAGTCTTGTCCAACACAACCAATTTATTAGATTCAGAACACCTGTAACTTCAAATTGTTGGAAACTGGACTGGAGTACATAAAATTTTATTCTATTGTTTTTAAAATACAACTTCTGAATGAGTTGGTGACACCTTCAACATGCTTGAATACTTTTTTTTCTTTTTTTTTTTTTTGATGAACAGGACATAAGAAAAATTTTGATTTTTACAGTGTCAGCATTTATCTTCTTTTTGGGGTTTTTTGGCAGGGGAAAATTACAAAGCTGATAGTTCCCATGCCAATATAATCAACAGAATGGAGAGCAAACTGTATCCATCTTATAATTCTTGTATACCGACTTCCTCTGAACTAATATGCTCTCCTGGATCACCATATCAGATCCTTTCACAGGTAGACTACAAATATATTAGGTTCAATAAATTTAAATTAATTTAAAATGATCTGACACAATCTACCTACAACAGAAATTTGTTGCATTTTATCCCATTCTTCTTATCACCACGTCCTCTATTGAGCTTCCCTTCAGGATCTGTTCTAAAATCTTATATTACACTAAGGTCAAACTAGTGGGACTTTCAAATCTTTTATTTTCTGTTCTATATTACGATGTTGACTGATTCTTTGAGAAAACCTTGCTACTGAACTTTCTGCATCATATGCCATTAGTACTATAACCTAATATTACACTGAAGTATGTTTCCCTTAAAATTTGCAATTACTTGTGGACAAATGCCAATAAAAGCTTCTCTTGCCTCTTTTGTTTCTTGTCATTCCAACGATATGTCTCAGTATAGGAAAAAAAATGTGTTGGGAGTATCTTTTGAAGGTTGTCAATATTATTTCCCTAGTGCAGCATCCGTTAATATATACAAGATGGAAATAGCTTACTATTCGTATTTATGTTCAAGTTACTATATAAATATAATTCCTGATATATACTAGTCTAAGACTTCTGATGACGCAGAACCCATGACCCCATCAGGCAATCTATTTTGATGCTTCACTATCCGTAATATTGGACATTGTTCTTAATATCTTGCCTGACTATTACTTGTTTAGTTTGAATATTTGTCTATTCTATCATCTTTCATCTGATCAGGAATTTATTTTCTGTCTCTTTGCAGTTATCTTTTGCATATTTAAAGAAGGTTACCATATCAGCTTTGAAACTAAACCATGCCCATACTCTTTCTTCATACATCATCTCTTTCAAAGCAGTCTTATGGTCTGTCCTGTGTTTTCTTAATTTAGTCCACACCTTTTTTGATGTACAGTGTCAGAACCTGGACAAAATATTAACTGAAGCTTTATCAAAGCTAAGTAGAATATGATATATCTAGCATATATAGTATTGGTTATTCTCCTGGTTAGAAGGAAAAGTAAGGTGGACGTCCTTTATTAGGAACAACATACCATCTTGTATTTATGTTCAGACTGGAATCAAACACACTAGATTTTGTTATGAAAACTAATTATTTATCTCATTCTGTAGTCTCTGTTTACATAGTTAATTACTCCAGTTTAAATGTACAGTTTTCCACTTGTCCTATTCCAGAGCTTTCCAGTTTAAAATTACTTTGAGTTCTTGTCCAGACATTTAGTCCTCCCATTCTTCCCAAGAACAACTTGATGCATTTGTAAGCATAATGAACATTCTTTCTGTCACTTTTAGTTTATTAATGAAAATATTAGTGATAATGGAATCAGAGGTGAACTCTGATTAAGTAAATTCTTTACACTTTCATTTTCACTGTAAATCATTAATACTTCTGAGTAGGTTTCCAAACAGTTATATATTTGAGATTAGTTTTTCTGTACTGGCTTATTACTACTCAAAGCTTCCCCAGTTCACTTATGAGAGTGTCATGTGGGAGTGTGATGGGCAAAATATGGGCAAAATCCTTACTAAAGTCAAGGTATTTTTCTTTTTTGTACAGGTCACCTGCTTTCTTAAAGAAGAAGATGAGCTTGATTCAACATAAATTGCTCTTCACAAGTCCATGTTAGTTGTTACACATCTAAGCTGTTTTCTTTTAGGTGCTTATAGATTGTTCTTGCCTGTTTTCTAGGAATTGAGCTGAACATCCAATCTATAATTACCTCAGTCTTCTTTTTTTTTCTTCCCCTTTTTGAAAATAGGCATTATGTTCATCCTTCACTACCCCTTTTTATAAATTATTACCCCTTTTTTAGGGTGAACTGAACCCAAAATGCAGTGCAATAAAATAAGTGGGAAATCCTACATGTAAATCAACTACATAGATGAAGAACAGGAAAGTAAGATGTTCTGCAGAACAGAATCTTAGCACTCAAAGACAAACCTTAGGAGATCTAAGAATCCTTCATCTTTTTCTTTTATAGAGACAATGTGTTCAGACCCTAGAAATCTAAAACTGATTTTTGTCTACATATTTTTTTCCTATTCGTGTACTATTCATTCAGTTAGTCAGTGCCTGCAATTTCATTAGCCACATGAATTCATTTTGTGTTTTCCTGTAAACTTGTGAAAAACAGCGTTGAACAACTGTGATTTTCTTGGTATCATCTACTAATAACTTTCCTCTCTGTTGACAGTGGAGCAATGGTTTTCCTGGGCTCCTACACTTGCACAGCATTTTCACTTGTGATACCCTTGGATAGTTGAAGATCTTCTTTTGTCATGGCCTGTCTAGTTTTGTTCATGTATACTTAGCTTTTACTTTCATTTGTCCTTTAGAATCTGATCAAGTTTTTACTTCCTGCATGCTTTGTTCTTGAACTTGAGGTCAGTATCCATTTCATGGTCAAATTATTCTCTTAGTACCATTCTGATTTTTTCTAACTAGTGGGACAGTTTGTACCTGCACCCTTGTTATTGATTGATTCTTCAGAGAAATGCCAAGTCCTCATAAATCCTTTTCCTTAAGACTTGCTTCTCAAATTCTTTATTGAGTCTCTGAGTTTAATGGGGTCTGTCTTCCTGCAATCTAGTAGTAAAATTTTCCTCCTTCAATTCTACTTCAAAAACGTTTTCCAGATCTTCCGTGTTTTCTAAAGCCTGGGAATGTAATGTCTTTTTTCTCCTCAAACCATTTTTTCCTTCAAATAAGGAAACTTTATAACAGCTTACTTATTTAATTACGTCGTCTTTATAAAAAAGATTGTAATCAGTGGGTCAGTGTTGGAGACATTTTTTCCTCAGTAGTTTTCTTTTCTAGAAAATATTTAGATATATAAAATCCTGCATAATCTCCAACTACTTTGCTGTGTATCGTTCAACCAACCGCTCAGTGAAAAGCTGTGTCCTTACATCTTTAATAGTTCTGTTATCTATGTTCCCTCTTCCAGTCTAATACTTATTTTCCTCTTCTCTGTTAAAGTGTCATTTATTACTTTCTGACTTTTCTTTGCCATTTCTTTTTTACTGTCCTTTTCAGTTGCCCAATTTTAGTATCATGCTCCACTGAATGTGAAAAAATGTTTAAAAAGTAAGATCACATTTCTACTTTAAAGTCTTTAAACTTTAAAACTGGTTTCAAAAATGTTTCTCCAAGTTAAAAATATTTGTAGTTTGCTCTTTTTTCCTCTAATAATGCTTTAATTTTTTTCTTTTTTTTTGTTACATATGTCAATGATATGTCACTGTTGTATTGTAGGTATTACATCCATTTTAGCTTAATTTTTCTGTTTTTTAAATAACGTTCATTCATATTGTTAAAGAGTATGCATAACCATATTGGTACCACTACTTAAAATTTAGTTAACTGACTTCATTTTAGAAACTACTGCTCATAAGAAGTACTCTTTTTACATTTAGAATGCATTGTGGGTGATCTTTCTGCGATCTCAGAAGAGAAAGCATAGTTCTGCTGAATCACAGAAATATGCATGTGACATCTGTAAGAGAGTCTCACCATAGCATTAAGAGACTGTGTTTTGAACTGAGAATGGGACCAGGGAAATTATACAAACACCCAATCCTTTTGAGTAGAATCTTTTCTCACTTTTTAATTTTTAGAAGCAAGTGAACTGATGCTGCAAGCTACACTCTGGAGACAGTATTTTTCTTCAGAAGTTTGCAGGCAACTGCGCTATCCATTACACAGTTGTACCTTTTCAGTCACAGGATTTTTTCCCTTTAGATCTAGTTGGAATTCCTCTTGCTGCAAAATGCAACTGTTGCTACTTGTCCTTCTGCTGTGTATCTCTGAGAACAGTCAGGTCCTGTAATTCCTCTCAAAGAGGGCAGTTAGACTCTCCCAAACCCTATTAGTGTTTTCTTCTCTAGGATGAACAAACTCTTCTTGTACATCATGAGTTACTAACCCTTTGCCACATGGGTCATTCTCTGCTAGACTCTCTCCAATTAGTCAACGTCCGACTGATACTGGTGGCTTGAAGGTGGGTACAGTACTCCAGACGTTCTCACAAGGGCTGAGGCGAGGAAATAATATCTTTCTTTGACCTGATGGCTCTACTTTTCCTAATGTACACCAGAATACAGTTAGCCTTCTTCACCCAAAACAGTACATTACTGATTCCTGTTTGACGTACCTGGCAAGACAAAGGCCCAGGTCCTTTGTTTAAAAAACTGCTTCACAACTGGTTGTTCCTCAGCCTCTAGTCTTCAGCTTGAGTTAATGCATCTTGGGCCCCTTTATATTTGCCTTTGCTGGACTTCATGCAATTTCTGCCAACCCATTCTTCCAGCTTGTCAAGGTCTCTCTGAATAGTAGCCATACCCTTACAAATAACAGGTAATCTACAAACTTGCTCTCCTCTTTGTCCACTGTGCCATTCACCCTCAACCATGGAGTCCTATAGTTGCACTTGATCCTATCAAAGTCTTTCTAGGGAGTATTATTTCCTCCAGGCCACTCATTGTACACTATTCTGAAGCTCTTTAATCAGCATAAATGAAGTGCTCTCCTTTCCACAGACTAGCAAACTTATTGGAAGAGACAGGAAAAGAAAGACTACATTTGAATAGCAGCAGATATCATCTAGTAGGTGTGAGAGCCGAGCTCAAGTATGTGCTTAGACGTATTAAAATATTCTGCATATATAATTAAGACTGTATTCAGCTTTTAGATATTGCTAGCTCAAATATTCTGTTCAAATTTCCAGGTATAGACATGTCCTGGGTTAAGCTGAGACAGAATTAACTTTCTTCATAATAGCTAGCAAGAGGCTGTGTTTTGGATTTGTGCTCAGAAGAAAGTGGATAAAAAGTGATGTTTATGCGGCTGCCAAGGTCTTTCAGCTTCTCTGGCTGTCTGCAAAGAGGAGAAGCTGGGAGGGAGCACAGCCCCAGTTACTAGCCCAGGATTTGATCTTGGGTTGAGGACTGAGACCCAAAGTGGCCAATAATCTATTCCATAACATACATATCATGCCCAGTATATAGGCGAGGACCTCCAGAAGATCAGCCTTTTTGGTTCCAGATCTTTTTTGCTCTGGGTCATCTTGCTCCAGGTGGTCCCTCTTCCAAGGCCTTTTCTTCCCTCCCTAGTCAGCTCTCTGTCTGGGACGCTCAGACTGTTATCTCCATTCCATGAGTGCAGTTTTGGGACTCTCCCTGCTCTGGGATTGTTAGCCGGGAACAGGCTGAGCCTTGGTCATCGGGTTGGGGGGCAGTATTACTGCGTATCGCTCATTTGTATATTTGTATATACTATTATTTTCAATATTATTGTAGTTTAGTTACTAAATTGTTCTTATCTCAACCCATGAGTCCTTTTTTCCCTTTACCCCTTTAATTCTCTCCCCTATTCAGGGGGGGTGGGGGAGGGGCGGGCAGGGGGATTGAGTTGAACAGGTGTGTGGGTTGGCCCCCAGCCAAGAGTAAACCCATCACAAGACACAATCCATGGCTGCTGTAAAGTGATGAAACTCTGCTGAGTCTCCCAATTTGTCTAAGGAACTGGTGGTAAAAGTGAACCTATAATAAATTAATGGGACAATTTTTTTCTTTCTAGATTGACCGTTTTAGATTTCCAGGAATTCTTTTTTGCTGGTATATTACAGACGCTAGAATTGTTTGTTACTTTCAGAAAAGACTTGAATGAAGGTTAACATCTTTCACATGAACATGCAGTAGTAAACTCTTAAGATTATTAAAAAGTATTTATCCAGGCAAAATGTTCCTCATTTGTGAATATAAATTTGCAAAACTATACATTTAAAATCTGAGGGAAATTTAGAGGGATAATATATTGGATCAAAATGTGCATATTATGAAATCTATTATGCTATTTTACATAGTTTTGTGAGAGTAAACTCATAAAATGTTATTCCTTTTGTTACTAAGTTCTGAAGCTTGCTTGCAGTTGACATCATTATTTTGATAACAAAAATTTTCTGGGTTTAAAAGTAGTCTCAAGAAAGAACACCTCACACTCAATGAAAAATCCATTCTGTCAGTCAATGCAGATTGTGTAATCTCAACTGAAAGAAGATGGGAGAGAAAAGTCTTTATTTTGTCTTATGATTACTTTGCCTTAGCTCTCTGCCCTAAAGCAAAAAATAAAATTCAAAGAAAGGCAATGAAAAATAACAGTGAAAATGAATCACCAAATGAGTTACGGAGTAATCACTGATGGTAGAACAGAGACTGATAAAGGTAATAACATTTCACTGTCTTCTTAAAACAACCTGAAACTAACTCATAAATACTAAACTCAGTCCAAAAGATAAATCTTTGATTAAAAACATAGCTACTGTTCCATACAGAAATTTCAGCTTCTACAGACAAGTATTATATATGGTTGAAGGAGATAGTTTCAGAACATTACATACCAGGAATGCAGAAGCCAAATTCCACTCAAAACCAGTATGACTGGCTGCACTTAGGTAGCAGCACAGTGTACAAACTTGGCCCCACCGAAGTCAAAGGTATAGTTTCTTTTCTTGGTATCAACTCAAAATTCTTATGGAGGCCTTGGCACCACGACTTAAACTATGGCTCATCAGTTGCTTACTCTTCCTTGAAAGGTTCCTTTTAGGTGGGAATTCCTTACCTCCCTAACCACAAACTCAGATTAACACCAAATTCATTGTTTAAGTTTCCTTAGCAAGCAGCAAGGCAGAATACTGAGACATTGCTGGACAAACAGTAAACATTGCCTGTCCAACAACTGGGATCCAAAGATACTCGCTATGGCTTCCTGCACACAGAATACTGCTTTCCAATAAATATCACTACATGGTTGCTAACTGGCTACAAAACAAATGTAAATATTTGTCATCTATCAAAATCATATATTTTCTTCATGGATTCTTGGCTTCTTTACACTGGTCATGGGAGGGAAGTGACCATTTGAATTAGGTCTATGACCCTCAAAGTTCTAGCTTAGTTCAATTGAATGCTAGGATATAGTTATCGTTGTGTTCTCCATATTAATATTTTGTAGAATAAGGGCCCCGAAGTACCTGAGAGCCTCCCTGTAAATTATCATATACACTTTTTATGACCAGTTATGCACCTTTACACCAGTCGGTTGGTGCTGCACACAAATATCTGTCTGTACCTGGAAACAGCTACTTGAGTTTGTGAACACATTCTACTTTCCAACAGGGTTAGAATTTCCATTTTCACTTTGCAAACTATATACGAAATCTATATGTATCACAAGTCTAACATTTCGTGTATGCAAATTGCTTGTCTGGCATGCACCATATTCTAGCACTGTAAGAAGCATGGAGTAAAGTAGTCTTTCTGTCCTAATTGCTGGGAACCTAATCAGCAAACCTGGGACAAAAATGACCAATAAGTGAAAATGTGCATTAATATTTTTTGGTTTATTATTTAGGTAAAGTTAATAGCAAACAGCCAAATGTTAAAAGCCATGAAAATTTAAGATAATTGTACTTCCAAAGTTTCTGAGCCTTTGTAATTTTTATTTTGTTTAAAAAAAAAAAAAGAATCCTTTGATGTTTTGTTTTTCTGAAAACAGACTCTGCAGCGAGGATGTTTATTGTAATGGTTCCTCAGCTACATTAAAACAGTATCTGATGGAAAAGACGGTTTTCATTCTTTTTGTGACGCATAATGAATTCCAAAACAGTTCTAAAACTCATAATCTGTCTTCTGATCTGGCTTTATTTGTTCATTACTAACAACTTAATCATTGTCTGTTTTGATTACTGCTGAAATGAACACCTTTTAGATTCTCAAGGTATGTCTACATATGTACCTACTTAATGTAATACTGTAACTAAACCAAAAAATGGATCTGTTCTGCAACAAAATATGAGTAAACTATGCATCTTATACTGTAACACAGATATCCTTTTACAGGATTATGCTGTACTGTGGAGGGATTACAGAATGGTGGAAGTATAGAATTCTTTCAATCCAGAAAACACTTTGTCTCTAATATCATTACTCTAGTTGTTTCATTTGTTGTATAATGATCTGGTTTAGCACAGGTCCCAAGAACTATCAGACCTTGAATGTCACCTTACCAAAACCACTTTCCTATTTTTCATTCATTTTTTTCCATTCTTTTCATTCAGTTCTGTATACTCTGTAGAAGAATTTTTTTTATTTTTAAACCTAAACACTTCAACCATTGTGTTTCAATCTGTTTGCATTTTATGAAGTTCTGCAGTTTCTCGTCAAATGTACGGTTTTGCATTTGGCAATGAAATGTGTTTTTGTGTTTAGCTTTTAGAACTAAAATACTACTTCACTGATGTCGTGGGTTAAGTAGAAGGAAGTTAATTTTTTTTTTCCCCTTCTCTTCATAAATAGCTAGCAAGAAGCTATGTTTTAGATTCCTGCTCAGGAGAAGCTGATAACCGATGTTTTGTTCTGCTGCCAAGGTCAGCAGACAAGCAAAGAGACACAGTCCAGCTGCTAGCCTGGGATTTGCTCTTAGGTTCAGATGGAAACCAGATTGACCAATTAATATTCCATCCCCTACACATCATACCCAGTATATAGGTGGGGACCCTTCTGGGAGATCATTCTCTTTCACTTCCCTTGGGCTCCGGATCATCTCGCTTCAGGTGCTGCACTTGCTCTCCCAAGGCCTTTCCCCCCCCAACAGATGCCGTTAGCTCTCGGCCCGGGACACTCGTTATCTCCATTCCTTGAGTTGTGGAATACTCCCTCTCCAGGGGGATCATTAGCTGTTTAGTTTTTTTTTTTCCCCCCTGCCTCGGTCAGCTATTGGCCTGGGATGCTTGGGCTGTTATCTCCGTTCCGTGAGTGCTTCCGGAAGCGGCGCACCCCCCCCTCCCCCCCTTTTTCCCCCCCTTTTTTGGGGGAATCGTGAGTGCGGTTTCTGGGGATCATTAGCTGGCAACAGGCTGAGCCTTTTGGGGGGGGGCAGTATCATTGTGTATCACCCATTCCCTCCCTCC
>WKFP01015243.1:285175-317642 GCA_011057875.1 Pterocles orientalis | reverse complement strand
AGCCATGTTGACTGCCTCTAATGACCTTCTTATCCCTGATATGCCTAGAGAGAGCATCAAGAACAAGTTGTTCCATCACCTTTCCAGGGATGGAGGTGAGGCTGACCGGTCTATAGTTACCCGGGTTCTCCTTCTTGCCCTTTTTGAAGACTGGTGTGACATTTGCTTTTCTCCAGTCCTCAGGCACCTCCCCTGTTTCCCACGACTTGCCAAAGATGATGGAGAGTGGTCTAGCAC
Organism: Pterocles orientalis; assembly: GCA_011057875.1. Lineage (NCBI taxonomy): Eukaryota > Metazoa > Chordata > Aves > Pterocliformes > Pteroclidae > Pterocles > Pterocles orientalis. The sequence goes on along the minus strand of WKFP01015243.1, from coordinate 317,405 downwards.
AAGTGTAGGCATTATATGGATGAGGTAAATACGCATCTTGCTGATGCAACCGGGTAATATTAGTTGCATGTTACTGTTAGGCAAAGGCAGACTTTGACCTGTGATGGTGAGGCCGTTATTTAATGGACTGCATGGTTCAGTGGTAACTATGTTTCATTTTAACTTGACCGAAAGTCAGAATAGTGATTTTTTCTTGTTCATATGTATATTTTATTTTCATTAAATTAAAAGTGCAGTTCATTGCTCTGTTAGCATGTTATTCTACAACAGTGACAGTGACATAAGAACCCAAGAAGCATGAACAAATTTCATATTTCAAAGACATCCCACACTAATATCCTTTCCCAGCTTGGGAGCTTGTGTTGCCAAATCTAGGTTCTTTACAAAGAAGCACAGCAAATTTTGGATGAAACTCGTACAGCAGAAATGATACAAATTTTTCAACACATCCTTGACAGCTTCAGATACATGATAAAAGTGATTTTTCCGTACTGAGCTCATAGCATTATTTGGAATCCAGCTATGGGGTCAGGCTCCAGCTTCCCAGTGAGAGTCCTTTGTAGGTTTGAGACAGGCAGAAGCTGTGAGCCTCCCAGGCTAACAGGAAAAAAATCTGTACTGTGACATGGTCTAGAGATTAAGGAGTAAATTTGTCACAACTTTTTTGCCCTTAGCACAATCAACTTTGATATGCAAATCTGGCTTTAATTTGATAAGATTTGGAATTACTGCTTAATACAGTATCACCTTTTGCAAACGGTAGATAATGCAACAGATTCCAGTTCCTCTGCTTCTCTGCTTGTTCCAAAACAAGAAAGGGACAATAATGAGAGAATTTGATAGGTAGCTGTGGTAGAAGATGTATGCAAATATTGCTGCCTGGGACTCTGAAAGGAGAACATGTCATGTAAACTCAATAAAGTTCTTACTTCTTATCTAATGGGAGAAATTCTGATTATGACTTCCGAAATTGTCAACGGTTTCTTGTTGGATTCCCAGAGGTTTAGATTGTACAATACTACACAGAAGTAAAAAAAAATATTTAATTTTTTCTCATATTAACATTTAATCTCCTCATATTATGCATCAATTTCTGACATTCACTGTTATTTACTTTATTAAAAGAAGTAAGCTGGATGACTGTTAAATTCATTCCTTCTTTTGTTAATGTCCTATGGGACAAAGAGCACATTTAAAATTGTAGCTGTTACTTTACTGAAGGAAATCATAAGGTATTTGATATACTACAGATCATGTATGTGATTAGGGAATTATTTTCTTGGTTACATTCACTTAATATATTTTTCAGGGTGAGAAGGGGAATGACACATTGAAATGACTTTAATCACCAGGAAATGCTCTCTTAAGTGGCTGCATTTGCCACCTTCCAGAAGGCTCTGTTAAACAGAATGGAAAATTCTTTAGCTCTGTGGTTATATACTTGCTTTTTCAACTACTAAGTGCTTAAGTAGGAGAAAATTAAAACCAAGGTTAATTCTAATTTAGAATGAAAGGTTAAACTGGGATGTGAGTCAGACCGTATATCTTCTCTATTTCAGTTGCGGCTTACATAGATGTATGCGCCTGTGGCTTTCCTATTTGTTAAATTCCTTTGAAAGTATCTAATTTATCTAAGGAAACTAAAAGTAATGAAGTGTAACTCTTTACTATTATAACAGCAATTCTGTGGTCATATTACATGGCTGACAAATGCACTAAAATTTTTTAGTTTAGTTGCATTCCATTTTTTTATGTAACTAAAATATCAAAGATGTTCTTTACTGCTACCAAAAGTCCATAGAAATAAAAATGAAACTATTTCAATGCAACATACAATATTTGGAGAGAGAACAAAAATTAAATAAGGACTTTTGTGTTTTTAACACTGGAAATTCAGCCCCCTTCCAAAGAAATGATAAAATGAGATGGCAAAGATTAGAAACATATTCTGTGAAAACCAAATAGGAGATAGTTATTATAGAGGAATCAATTTTCACATTGACCACAGCTTAGAATCAATGTCAAATTAGTCATTAGTTTGCTAAATAATTAGGCAAAAGACTTTTGGCTAGGAATTCGGGGCTCTTTTGCAAAAAATGCTTAAATGAACACAGGTTAAAATAGTCTCACTGACTATAATTCTGGTGCCACAATGACTGGAGCTGTTTATCAAGTTGCAACTAGAAATATAAAATAGAAAAACTGTCTTGGTGCTAGCTTGATACTGTGCAAATGTCTTGGGAGCAGCAAGATGACAGCTAAAAGGGACTTCAGTATGTGTCCGGATGGGGACATGGCTGTAGTAGGTTATGTCTCCCTTCTGGTCCAGGCATTTGATTGTGGAAAGGAAGATGTGAAGAAGGGACAATTTTTGCCCGGATATTACTCCAATATAAGGTGGATGCTTCTCAAGCACTCACCTGCACTCAGGACATGAGAAGCACTCATGGGTCCCCCGATTTAGTTCTACCCATAGTTTACTATTTATAGAAAGAGAAGAACAAGAATGATTTAATTTGGGGAATGTCATTAAGACTATAAATGGATGTAATGAAAAGAGATAGAAAATAGAACTTCAAAAAATGTCTTCTTTACTGTCTTGCGAGACAATTTCCAAAGAATATGTTACGTTACTTAATAGATGTAGTCCTTGTCTGCTGCCCTAGAGGCATGAGACAAACTTTTTTTCCTTAAAAATTATACCCAGTCCATTCACTTAGAGTTATACGATACTAAGGTTTCATGCAGCAGTTAGTCTCTATAATTTAAAACAATTCTGAAAAGTAATTGGCTTTGTTCCTGTGTTTCCACAAAACTATAGACTTTAATTTAAAATTTCCTTTTCTTGATTGCCAAAGGTTGATGACCTTCTGTGTATACAGTCTGATACAAATACTCCAAGATGCATTTTTACCAAATCAGATATATTTTTTTCAACAAATTTTATCTATATAGTACATGAAGTGTGTACTGTCTCTGGGACATTAAGGAGAAAATTCAGACAATTAGTCTCTATGTTCATTTTAGGTTTCTTTTGTGAACACGTGCAGTTCCTCAAAAAGGTAGATAAAACCATGCAGAGCTTGGATCTATGGTTAAATTACATCCGTTATTTTCAGATCTGGAAATATCTGAAAGTATAGATCAATCCTTTCAGAAGCGCATGAAAGTGTGACTTTCCACTTTGATTCAAAAAGAAGATTTACATTTTTCAGACAGGGAAGAAATAAAAATGAAGGAAAATTTAAACCTGAGACATAAGTATAGTCAAAATCAATTTTTGGTAGCAATGTTCAGATTCTGATTAAAATGTAAACATTGCAGTGCATTTGCAATCAATGAGTCATTCATTTGCAATAAAATAAAAAAAATCATGTGGGACGCAAAGATAATTGAAGAGAAATTTGCAAGCACGTTTTTAAAAGCGCCATCTCTTAATAGCATTATAAAGAAATCATGCCAAGATAAGGATAATATATTTCAGTGAATGCAAATCAAACTTTGAGTGTAAAAGGATGAAAAGGATATTAGAAAAAATCTTAAGATAAAAAAAGGTTTTGAAAGTTCAACAAGTAACAGCTAATTACAAGTATTGCACCAGAGTTTCTGAAGAAAAGAACAACTCCTAACACAATAAAAATATTCTCATTTATATGGAAAATGCATCAAAGAGTTTATTTGTTTTGTAATGAAGAAAGAATTACTTAAGAGAGTCAAAAAGAAGCTGCATTCAGTAAAAATCAAGATTTTAACAGTGATTTTTCTATTAATACCCTCATTTCCAACAAAGTTCACTTCAAATTGCTTTATGTGACTTTCCACATGTATTTACATTGTAGGTCAGATGCTCCAAAATGGTACAACTTTCAGAGCAATGTCCTGAAACCAGAGCAGTGGTATAGTTTTGTCTCTACATAGACATGGTCCAATGTAACAGGGTAGACATGGTCCAACATGACTGGAACCACGATACCCAGACCTGAGAACTGACAAACTGTTGTGAGTTCAGTGGGAAGGATGTAAATACAGAGGTTTATAAAAGTGAAGCAGAAAGAGAACAGTTAACATAAAGAAAATTAAATAAATAAATTAAAAACAACAAGTAACAACAGTAAAGAAATAGATCAATCTACAAAGATTAACAGATTCATATGCAACTGAAAGAAAAAAATCTTTCAAGTCCCAACACTTGGTACAGCAATGGACATATTTGATAATGGTCTTCAGTAACCTGATTAGAATAGACTAGAAATGAAGTAGCTGTGATAGGCCTACGTACAAGGTTCTTGTTAAGGTTAGCTGTCTCATTAATTTTGCCAAATTAACAAATGCCATCTTTGTCCAAATCTCTGCAAAAATGTTATTCCATTCACAATATTTTGGAGAGGGGTGGTGGGAAGAGGAAAAAGTGAAGAAGGAAAGAAAGTGGGAAAGATGATTCAATAAGAAAGGTAAGGGTAGTTAAGAAAAGGTGAAAAACAAATTTTTGGTAGCAAAACACTTCAGGTGTAGTCTACATCTTTGTACCTTGAAGTCAGAAAATAATTTAAGCTGGAGGAGTGTGCTAGGGATCATCAGGTCCAACCCTCTGCTCAAAACAGGGTCAGCTCTGGAGCACTTTTCCCTAGAAAAGAGAAAATATGCCCAACTGATCCTAAACAGTGTAAGGGAGTAATTGATACAGAGAGAATGAAAGCAATGACGAAAAGGTAATCTGTTGGTTTGGGAAACAGATTAATACACATCATGGGGACAAACTGTTGCTGTGTGCTCAGCAGAAGACCTTAAGCAGGAAATGAGAGATACGCTTGATCTCATTGTTTACGACTTCAAATTTCCAGTCAATCCAAGTTATCTAAAATTAAATTAAATTGCAGAAGTTCTGCGCTGGTTTGTTTAAATTACTAAATGGAACAGCAAACTGAGTTTCCAGTTGTATTACATAAAAATTTATCATCAGAAAATGTTGAGAAAAGTATTTGTAAAAGCATAGGAGACACACCTATTTTTCTTAAGATTTTCCTTGCATTCTTTTTCCACATCTTTCCTTCTGCAAAAGATATTTAAACAATCTTTTCCACTAGACATATTTCTTTTAATATCAGACATCTTTTTTTTAATTATTTTTGAGTCCTTTTTGGAAATGTACAAAGAACTGGAAAACTGTTTTCACCATTGTATGGAATATGATATAAATAAACTGTGGCATAATCAAGGGATAGTTCTGAGCGCAAATGTGACGGCATGCAGGAACTACGTGTGACTCATGATCACTGGAGCTGCAGAGATACACAGCACTGGCAGTTTGTTTAAAGTTAGTACAATTTCTCTCTCATTTTCATCAGGCTTGGCCGATGACTTCAAAAGTAGTCCTTGGGAAACAGAATACCAACACAGAACAGAAAAGCAGAAACAATGAAAACAGCCAAAGCTGTTTGTCGTGTAGTAACACGGACATGATAAACCAGAACTGTCACGTAGGAGAGGTGCCATGTGGAATAGGTGTTTTCTGTGTTTTCCATTGTCATTGGCAAAGCGTAAATCTTTCCTTAATGTCAGTTGCACAAACATGCAAACAGTGTAACATTTCCTCAAGAAATAGCTAGGATTCCCTGGTTTTATGTATAAGCCTGAAAAGCCTTTACGGGCCTCATGCTCTTCCTCTAAAGCTAAACTACTAGGGAAACTGATAAATAATACCTTGATGCAGAAAGCACAGCTATAGCCCAGCAGGCTGCCAGTCATTTTCTACTATTGTACTCCATTTTTTGGTTATGTTTTTTAACTAATAAATTTGAAGAAACACAGACTCTGAAATTTTTTTCTTCCTTTATTTGTTACAAACACAAATGTTTTCAATAGTTTTGTATGGATCTTCTGAAATGCAAACCCTATTTATAATGCCACTTGCTTTTACTGTTCTGGTAGGATATCTTGGTGTGCTTAGCAAAGTTTAGAGCATGATGAAACTTGTTTAAGAAAAAATAAAAACAATGCTTGAGTACATCAGAGTATTTTGGCCAAGTTTTGGTTATTAAATTACCTTGAATGTTGCGACAAGCAAGTATCATCTTAACGTGGGCTATTTTCTATGTATTTAATGGCAATCTAAAGAAAAAAATAAGTAGAGATCTGTGAATATTTCCCATTTAAGAAAGCAAAAGGGAACATTATTAAGAATTTAATGTGATCTAAATTGTTCTATTGCACAGTTGCCTGTTTTCACTAAAAATTTCATACTTGGATTCATGTGTTAGCACATGTTCTCCAAAAACTATGAACAACCAGTTTGTGATATACTTCCTAAACCAGTCTCAAAATGCTCAAAAATTGTACAAATTCAAACTCAGAATAAGGTGTTATTTTCAACATGTAGGAATACTGCTATTCAAAGTGATCTCATACAATTTATCCAAAAGTTATCAGACCATAGATCTCTAAGGGACTGTTCAATATGACTCATCATAGCTGATATATGAACTTGCTTTTTTTAAAAAAAAGGTTTCTTTCACACAAAAGAACTTAAATAAGCAAAATTTATTTGATATAAAATATGGAATATACTATACAAGCAAAATATAGCAGAAGTCATGATAAAATATTTATTAGAAGTGGAACAAATGTGGTGCATACCATGGAGGTGTGCTCTCAGGTGACCTGTTCTATTTCTAGATTTGAGAAAATATTCAGTACTATGTTGCTTTGTTTGCTGTATTAGGTTTTGCAGTCTTTTGTTGCTGAACTGTGAAACAATCAGATCCAATTAAGCACCAACAATTATATTAGCTAGACACCTGGGACATTTCTAGAATAAAAGATTTTTGTGAAAAAAGAGGTTATTAATAAAATGAAATTACTTCAACCCAATAAAATTATATTGCTTTACATAAAGTTGAAGGATAACACGCTTTTCATCTACATTTTCAACATTTTTACACCCATTTACACTTTTAATCTCTGATTTTACCTATAATAAGTGCAAAATGTTAAAATCAGATAAAGTTTTATCTGAAACTCTTGCCAATGGCCAAATTGTTAAAACTGAAAATTCCCATGCACAGTTGGGAACTTACTGATAATTACGTATTTTTGAATCTGAATCTAACTGTACTTCCACTATAAGCTAGTCCTTGAGAAAACATTGAAACTGGGTACCAGATAAATGATGAAAACATCTAAGCAGGCTCACAAAGTATACCAATTTACCAAGGAAAATTAGGTAATTAAAACTATTAGGTGAAATGCTGTTTAAAAACTACCGGGGTCACCTTTCTTCACAGATTTACTTACATTTAAATGATTCAGTAAGATGGCCAATGACTCTCTCATACCAGTATGATGGGTTACAAAGAATGTTTCATACCATCAAAAACAAAAAAAACCCAGTCTTTAAATGATCCATTCTGGCAGCTCAACATATTTTTCAGCATTTGGGAACACTTGTTTTGCTGAAAATAAGCTTGGAGCATTAAGAGAGTAACCTAGCTTTTCTGTGACTGCGGAATACTGCACTTTGCATGAAACCATGAAGACTGATACAACATGTTTTAAATCTGGCATCACTAAATAATCTAAAAAAGCCTCTGTCTCTTTCTGGATGTGACAAGCTGATCTGTCCTCAGCTGTTGCCAAGAATATTGATAAATTTTACCCCATAGACCCAGCTGCATTCATCATTCTGGTGATAGTAAAATTAGCCAAAAAATATGGTGTCCATTTTCTCATCCTACTCTGTATGCTTTTTGTTGGAAAGTGTCATTAATTGCTTTGCTATGACTATGTGCTTTATTTTGCTTTCTAACGTACCAACCAGGAGTCAGAAAACTGTTACTGGTATGAGCCCTGGAGGATGGAAATTAGACCTCTAAGAGCCAGTGAAGCACTATCAGAAAATCTGACAGTACAAATAGGAACTTCCCTTCCAGAATAATAATGAGCATATCATAAAAAGCAGAATGCATCATATAGAATAAAAGAAAAAAAAAACTCAACACAAAAAAAACATGGTAAAGCACGGTATTTTTTTGTTTTAAGGACACACGATGAGTCAGTTCCCAATGCAAAAAAAGAAGTTGGTGCCAATAAAAATAGACAAAATTGGGTTTTTTTCTGTAGGAAGTTGTCACCCGGATTTCAATAATGGCAAGGAGTGCTTGTTTTAAGCATAGAAACCAGAGGACATAATTTGCAAGCCAAGAAAATTAATGCCTTGTCTAAGCAATGTTACAGACTATTAACACTTCAAGTGTGTTCATTAAGGTGTTTTATTTACAACATCATAACTTACAAGCCATTGTGAAACTCATACAGCTGCATTTCACATAACAGAAGAACAGGTTACAAAGCAAGCACATTTTGTCAAGCAAGAGGCAGTCAAAAACTGTAGCACTGGCTTTCACAGCCATATACAATGTCATAAGCTTTTTATCAATAGAAAGCATTAATACCTATGGGAAAGTACAGTAGAAATATACAAGAGGTATAACTTCACTGAAGAAATGTTGAAGCTTGTTATGGCGAAAAACTTTTTAGCAGGGTCTGTAGCAATAGGACAAGGGGTAATGTTTTTAAACTAAAAAAGGGCAGATTTATACTAGATATAAGTAAGAAATTTTTTACAACAAAGGTGGTGAAGCACTGGAGCAGGTTGCCAGAGAGGTGGCAGATGTCTCATCCCTGGCAACATTCGAGGTTGGACAGAGCTCTGAGCCAGATCCAGCAGAAGTTGTCCCTGCTCATTGCAGGGCAGCTGGACTAGATGACGTTTAAAGGTCTCTCTCAACCCAAACTATTCTATGTTCTATGATTCTATGATTCTTTTATTCTCTGCTTCTATGCTCATCTTTCTGGAGGTATATTTCAGATTTACCCCTACCAGGTATCTTAATGTTCATTGATTCTTCTTAGATGAAATTTGCCAGATTTCAAAGTTTTTTCCTGATTTCTGCACAGCTAGTTGAAAATGTTGTTTTTATTTTTCAGAACCTTGTCTTCTGAAGAACAGGACTACCCAACTAGAATGATTTAGACATGCTAAGTAGTATGAACATTAAACTACGAACTTCTGAAGAAGTAGCAGTACTTCTAAGCAAAAATGCTATTATGTGTTTTGAATCAAAATAAAATAGTTTATTTTTAAAGGTCAACTTATAAACACTTTGAAATGAAATATGTCATTAAAAATGCTCAAATAAAATATAGTGGTGTCTCTGAAATGTTTAGTTCATTTCTCGAAGCCAAACTGTCGGACTTCCATTTATTCTTTTTTGTACACTGTTCATAAATTCATTTTTCCTTTCACTCTGGTAGGTTTAGCTAGGTGGAGGATGGAGACACAACATTTTACTAAATGCAGCAAGATCCAAAATTAAAAAAAAATACAATATAAACTTATTTCTGACCTTTTTGCTTATCTCTGGGCTTTCAGCAGATCTTTCCATGAAAGCACTGGTTGAGCTCTAAGAAACAGAAGAGAAAACTAAATGTTAGGAACTACTGATAAACAAATATAGAATATAATTATATCACAGTGTGGATCTAAAGTGTGGATATTGTGTAGAACCCTGATCAATCCAGGAACGGAAAAAGCTTTGGAGAAGGGTAGCAAGGATGGCAAAATCTGTAGGTTGGTCCCCATGGAAGGAACAATGGTCAGTTCCTATGGAAAGATTCATGGGTAAGGGAAGAGACTACAAGAGATATATAACAGACATGACATGTACAAAAAGATGAGTGGTGTGACAAGGGCAATGAGGGGGTATTTGTTCATTGTCTCTTCCAGAATATGATAGCATCCAAAGGTGCTAACAACATGCATGCAGTTTAAAGCAAACTAGAGGAGCTTCTTCATATATTAGTTAGGTAAACTGTGGATGTCCTTGGCAAAGAAGGCTGTGGGTATTGAAACTCTATACAGTTCAACTGGAAACCAGAAAAAACTTGTGGATGATAAATTTGTTGAGGATGTTCAAAAGGTTCTTCTAACTCAGACAGACCCTAGCAGCTAGGTCTAGGATCAGCATATTTTTAGTCTGTTCTTACAGTCTTTGTTAGGCATCCCCTCTTACCCACTGCCAAAGGTGATACTAATCTTGGTCTGACTCATTATAGCTATTCTTAGAACTGTTCCCACCTCTCATTATATGTGATATAATACAGCTGAACTTCAAGTTATTCTGAAAGTCTAAATGATACATAGGAAATTGAAATATAAAAGGCTGATGTTGGAGAAATTTCCTTTGCTCCTTATCCAGCTGTGTGACATCCAACAGAGCTGGTCACAGCAACTTATGGGTGAGAAGAGAGGAAAGAACTGCAAAGTGATTAAAGCACAGCAATTGTTCTCTATAAGCAGTTCTCTGCTGACAGCCCTTTGTCAAAAGTACACATTAAATCAAGCCATGAAGCTTGATGAAGGCATGAAGTCCCTGAGGACATCTGCTTTCCACTGTGCCTCAGTGGAGCTGACAAGAATAAAACCCAGAACCACCCAAAATATGCCTATACCTGTCCACAAGAGACAACCCAAATGCATTTATAGACTAAATATTCTATTTCATTAGTCCCTGTTGTGTGATATGACCCCTGAATATAAGGCAAGATTGATGTCCATGCAAACTAAAACTGCTGTTGAAGTGAGTGGGTACGCAAATTGTTCCTGTTAGTGTCACAGAGGTGTATGTTTTCTTCTTTTGATAAGTGTTTTTTACTATTTATCCAAAACATTAAGTAAGGTTCATTAAATTATGTATGAACTGTTTGCACAAATTGCTGACTCTCTATACTTTTTTGGAATCATTGCTAAAAAGTAGCTTGCTCACAAAATCTTTAAAAAATTGTTAACAAGTTTCTACCAAGGGTCATCGATTGTTTGTTCTCTTGTTTTTTCTTTTCCTTTTTATTTTCTTTCCTTTTATTCTTGTACCATTTGTCAAGACATTTTAAATCATAACGAGGCATTCAGTTGCTCTTGGATGTGATCTGTAGCAGCATCGAACATCTGTTTTTACAGTCATAGCAACTCTGGCAATGTCAAGGATCAGAAGAAAATAGTAGTAATGAACATCAATATAACTGAGACATTCTGTAAGTAAGTATTTCTTTTATATGAAGGAAGATTAAGATTGAGAACAGACATCCATATGAGGTCAATTTTTCACTTTCTAATGTTTCACAAAAACCTATGATTTTGACGTCTCATCTGCCAAATAAAAATAGTGCTGTTATTGACACTGCTTGGCAAAACAGGATTTTTGTTAGTCATCTACCTGGTAATTATGTTGACTCATTCAAAGGATGGCTATCAAGCTATGCTTAACCCAACAATCTCCACTCCTCTCAAGACTTTTTTTTTTTTTTGCAAGAGCTTGCTCATTGTTTTTACATTTATTAAAATAATAGTGACATGGTAGAATGTCTTTTTTCAGGTTATGTTACTAGACTTCTTACTGCTAGAATTTTTAAACCTACTTTAAGCTCAATTCAGGCTTCACCCAAGGCAATCTATAAAATATCCCTTTATATGTAAATTGATTCTAAACAATTTGTCAGAATAATTGTGTAACAGATTTTATAGGGACAGTTTGAATGATAACCAAAATCATCATTTTTATTGAATATTTTAAGAACTCTCCTAATAGGATTCATGAGGTTGCCTTTTAAAAATGTGTCTCAAAAAAATGAGGATCATATGGCCATTAAATGCTGGAATGCATTGACACCTAAAAGAGAGAAAATCATCAGCAAAACAACTAAAAATTCATTAGAATGAAACCAGTTCAACAGCTGAAACAATAGCATTGTCAGTCAAACTTATCCACAAAATGTTATTGCCTGCTGGGAATAAACAGGTTCCAAAATCACAAGACACCACCACCACATGAATTCCAGAAGCCCTGACTGCACAGAAAAATCAGCAAAAAGTTAAGGGTTTCTCTTCTATGCAGCCTGTGTCAGTGATGAGTAAAATAGGTCACAGCTGTTTTCTTGTCAACTGAAAGCCTCAAAGTTCAGCTTTCTTAATGAAAGATGAAAGCCATCTTATTGCTCAGTATTTCTGTTCAATAACTTAGTGTAAAAAAAAGAATAAAGCATATGTTAAACAAGTATGGACTTGCATGGTAACAGATAGTTGACATAGAGAAGTACTGTACTCAGAATAAAAAAAAAAGGTAGCCTGTGTCAGCACACAAGTCATGTGCTCAGAAAGTTTGATTTCTAGATGTGGACCTCCTCAGTCTTTCAGCTTCACTATTTAGAGGTGCTGGACTTTGGAAATTACAATTCTGCCCTGCTGAAAAAAATTTTCTTCTTTTCTCTAGCTGAGAAACGGTCAAAAGAAAGCATACTTACCTGGCAAAGGGACATGATATTTAAGCAGTTAAAGTGCACAGTAATTTGATAACCTGTCAGGGAAGGCATCACACGTTATCACTCTGTATTATCATCACTAATTATTATCACTAACAACAGCTTGCCACTGAGAGAATATATTTGTTCATTGGAGCTCAGCCATATAGTTCATGCACTAATATGCAAACTCTGTTGACACCAAAATGTTTTTTTCTCCTTAATGTTCACATAAGATATTTTTGCCTCTCAGGGTTAAAATCCACTCTACTTTTAAAGCTGGAATAGGTAGGACAAAAGAAAGAGTATATTCTCATCTTGCTATGTAAAGTCAAGGGCAGGTAGAATTGAGAGTTCCTGAAACTCCTAGATTGCTCCATTTCATTATGACAAACAATAAAATCCAAGCATCTGACCCAATAAATAAAAATGTTATGTTCAGAACTGAAATACATTGTACAGAGAGTATCCCACTCTGATTTTAAACTCCTTTGTTTTCTTTTTTTTTTTTCCCAGTCAGCATGCGAACAGGAACTCCATAACCATAAGACAACTGTAGAACAAGGCAGATGGTGTGTGGGTAAGCCAAAAAATGAGTTTCACAGAAATGCATTAGTGAAGAAAAGGTACCCGGGACTAATCCACAAGAGAACTACTTTTAGTGGTACACTTTGATTTTATTTTAGCCACGAATACACTTAAGGGTTCTTCTGTTCCCTGTATTTACACATGCTGGTGTGAAGGGGAACTGTTTAAGTGTGGTGGGTTTGGCGCAGGTGCTGTGTGTGTGGCAATGCCATGCCAAGCATGCTCCAGAAGGGGCCATTTGCATATAATGTAAGAGTGCTCCTTTGCACCAAAGGATGGCTTTGGAAGGAAAAGAAGTTTCATGATCACCACAGGTTTCTACATTCAGTGGATTTATGCTGGAAATATCTAAGCCTTTGTGCCCAGCATGAGAATTTTATGGCACATTCAAATACTTCTTCCTTCTTTCAGGTTCAATGTTGCCAAACCTCACACCAGTTCCACGCACCTCACCGTAAGGAGCATCTAGACATACAGAAGAATGCCACAGGATAAATAACAGACTCAGAAAATGTCAGCAATCGTCATCTTCACAGAAACTCTCACACAGGACAGGATAATGCTGCCTTGTTTTTCAAGATGGTGGCTTATCCCCGAACATTTCAATCAAATGTTCAAGTCCCAGTTAATAGGAAGGAAGGATTAAAAAACAATTTAAAAAGCACTCATTTCAAAAACTTAAAATAAAAATCACAATCCAGATACAATTGGGTTTTAATTTGCGGGAGTGTCTCCATTGTTCATTTCCCCTCAGAAGCTTCACTAATTTTAAAGGTAATTTCCTTTGTCTTAGAGGACTGTCCATATCAAATTATTTTGGGACTGATTCTGGGTAATTTGATTAATATGGATTCAAAATCTACAGTCACAAAGGTATTCAAGCAACTGATACTGTAGCAGAAATGTTGGTACCTGAATAAGCAACTGTAATTAGTCTTTCAAGTACAGTGTGTTCCTTGATTAATTACACATTTTACAAAAATACCATATCTCCTGAAAGTGAAAGATCAAGCTCTCCTGGGAGAAAGGAGAGAAAAGCCCACAGAGAATTCAGCATTAAGTTGTCAGATGAATCTTCACATCCTAGCACGCCAAATTTCTCACAAAGCCATGACCATAATTTCTTTGCTATAACACATCCCTAAAAATCCAAATACAGAGAATGCAGTTTGCACCAGAAGCTTGATGGATATTATGTTAAAGGATGCAAGTTGTCTCCATGTGTACTCAATTTTTTTGTGTCACAGTAGATAACCATGAGACAGTTTCATGAAGCCTTTGTTTTATGTCAAGAAAAAAAATACATTAGTGTTCTTCTACAAGACATGAGAGATTAAGTCATTCGCATTTATACAGCAACCTTGACAATCGAGTGATTTAGAAACAAGTTTGCATCCTCTTTAATTATAAAGTTCACAGAAATATCACATTACCTGAAAACCAGAAGACAAATTCCCTCCTAGTTTAGGTCTACTGAGAGCTATATCTATGGATAATTTGACCCTAAAATCTCAGCTCCACTGACTACAAACTGCCTAATTCACAGAATTATTTTAAGTTAATAGTTGTCTATTGCCCAAACAACAAGAAGGTGTTGTCCCACCTGAAATCCTTGTCTCTAAATCAGAGAGACATGGATATGACAAATGGATCACTTTCAGTGTATAAGGAATTGGGTGGATGGTCGCACTCGAGTTGTTGTCAACGGCTCAATGCCCAAGTGGAGATCAGTAACAAGTGGTGTTCTACAGGGGTTGGTATTGGAACCGCCGGTGTTTAACACCTTTGTTGGTGACATGCATTGAGTGCACCCTCAGCAAGTTTGCCAATGACACCAATCTGTGTAGTGCAGTCAACATGCTGGAGGGAAGGGATGCCATCCAGAGGGACCTTGACAGGCTTGAGAGGTGGGCCTGTGCAAACCTCATGAAGTTCAACAAGGCCAAGTGCAAGGTCCTGCACCTGGGTCAAGGCAATCCCAAGCACAAATACAGGCTGGGAGGAGAATGGATTGAGACCAGCCCTGAGGAGAAGGACTTGGGGGTGTTGGCTGATGAGAAGCTGAACTTGACCCAGCAATGTGTACTTGCAGCCCAGAAAGACAACTGTATCCTGGGCTGCACCAAAAGAAGCATGACCAGCAGGTCAAGGGAGGTGATTCTCCCCCCTCTACTCCGCTCTTGTGAGACTCTACCTGGAGTACTGCATCCAGCTCTGGAGTCTTCAGCATAGTAAAGGCATGGACTTGTTGGAGCTAGTCCAGAGGAGGTCCAGCAAAATGGTCAGGGGGCTGGAGTACCTCCCATATGAGGACAGGCTGAGAGAGTTGGGGTTGTTTAGCTTAGAGAAGAGAAGGCTTTTAAATGTATTATATCTGTATTATCTTTTTATAGCTTATTCTGTTCACACGACCTGCAGATAGATATCAGTTTAGCTTTGACCTGCCTGATGAGAAAATCCAAGCAGAGAACAGATCTAACAAGTGCAGGACAGGGTACCCTTTGCAGGGTCAGATGAATTACTGAAAAGAAAGATACCATTGTATTTCACCACATTGACTGACAATTAGATGGGAATTATCAAACACAAATACATTGTTGCATTACCATGATAAGAAAGTAGACGATTAAAATTTTGCAGTTATTTACTTTTTCCAGACACACAAAGTATGATTTTTTATCATGTCCTAGTTGCTCTGAACAATTAAGTAGCAAGTAGACAATGGAGAAAACATGCATATTTCAGTACTAATACTCCCCTCAAAACTGGAAGAAATGTTTGAAATCCTTGTTGAGAAAGGCCATTCCTCCTTCCTTGCTTGCTTTTTATTCAGAATGCTCAACAATCAGTTGTAGCAACTTTGACAACTCAACATTTGCTAATCGTAAGGACTGCAAAAAAACGAAGCTGTTCCAAATTAGAAAAAGAATTAATGCAGAGTGATATTATAAAATAATTAAAAATTATAAATACTGAGCTTAAAATGGTGCTCAGTGGAATTGATGTGTTGCCGTACATATAAGCTACAATTCATTTTGATTTAAAAGATATATACACTTTCTTTGTATTTCCAGAGTAATATACACATTTGATTGGGTTTTTCTTAATGCATTGCAGCTGGCAAATTATAATTAAAGAAACTGGGGCTTGCGGTTAAGATGTAAGTATGTCATAGTGTCCTTAATTCACGCTGGATGCAAAAATAAATATTTGCCTGCCATATTCTGCCATATTCTATTGTTATTTGTAGAGAACTGCAAATCCACACACAATTGCAGGAAGCAGAGATATATGAAAATCAGCAATTACAAAGGCTTTACAGTGTAAAGAACTAGATTCTCCAACTGTATTACACCTATGCTGAGGAAAGACAGTGTCTCCCTGTCTGTGTGATCCTGATGAGACCTTTATCAAGGCTTTTGAAGTGTACGCTTGTATGCAAAAAGTTATGCAATGTTGCAGTGCCCTTCCACGGTACAAGAAACAGAAGGGGACAGAACTGCAGAAGGCCTGGGGGGTTCTTTGGCTCCTATACACCACTGTGATAGTCAGGGCTGTCTTTGGGCACAGGCAAAGTAGGCATTGCCAAGTATGAGCTATGAGCAAGCAAGCTCCACTGACATTTTGACGCTTCAATTTTTTTTCAGCCAGACTTGGAAAGCTAGATTAGAGCCTGATGCTGGGGGTGGGATTGTGTAACTTCTGCTAGATGAGGAGGTCCTATTTATCTCCAGTGGTGACCATCTCTCACTGTTCCTCTAACAGTGGTAGGAACAAGAAACCAAAGTTTCCAGTACTCATCTCAGTTCTTCCTCCACTTTTTTTCATGAGAACTAGCTCACAATGGCCACCCATCCTCTGTCTGGAAACACTCAGCTCCCCATGTGACATTTAAGACTCTCTGAGCTGATTTTGGCAGTCACACTCACAACGTGGCTGTGCAGGGGGGAAAAGTCATTTTACTTCCCTGGATAGGTAAGGCATGAAAGTTACTTTCCTGTCTCCCAGGCACCAGAAGAGACTCTCAAGGAGACGTGTGCTTCAGAGGCATGCTGAGAAAATTCAGATCCCTGACACTCTGTTAGAAAGCAGTGGCCTGATACTCCCATCCTTTCATTCTAAAATTAGGTGCTATGAATGGGGAGCTGCAGGCACCAGGGCTTTATTGACGGCAAAGCCTACATAGACAGGCTTCTGTGACAAAAGCAGTATTTTAAGAAAGATAAGAAGGGCATTTAGCTCATTATTTCTACTAAAGCTTGAATCTAGTCTGGTGCTATTTAGTTTCAGCACTATTTCACAGCTTCAAGGTGTGCCATCGGAGAACTGGCTATATTTAGACTGGGCAATCCATATGCTGTGCAGAAGTGTTGTCAAGTTTTGATTTTTTTTATGCTTTACCATGGTCATGGAAATTTTTCTAGTGTTGATAGCTGCATAATATGACTGCTGAGTTTCCAATACACTGTATGGATTTCTGTGCTTAGACTAAAACAAATAAGTAGGAGACAGGTAGTACCATAACATTATCAATGTAGCCAAAATCTAATTTCTTATATTTCTTTTTCAATTGCAAGTATGTAATTAGATAAACACCACAGTGACTCTACTTAGCATGTGGGATTTTCAAAGACTGACCACAAAAAGGATCTCTTTTCCTGACACTTTTTGCTTATACTTGAATTTTCTTGAAAAAGTGTGTTCCTGCTTCCTGCCATCTTGTTTCCCAGCACCTGGCTGAGATTTCATAAAACAGTGTAGGTTTTAATCTTGCTGCATATCTGTTGTGAATATCTAAAAAATACCTTCATTCATGTTTAATTGTGTCACATGTCTTCCAATTCACAATACTTACATGACCCTCAGTGGTAAGGTGTGTTATAAATATTTTCTAGTTCAGTAATGTAAACAAGGATTAAATTATTTGCATATGTGTAGACTCTGAGATGACCCCAGGGTAGGACTCTTTTTAAAACATGCCTATGAGATTTCTGAAGGAGTCCCTTTTGTGTGGCAGAATAGAATTATTTTGTGAAGTGTTCCCTGTTATCTAAGTTGAAATATACTGAACACTATGAGACACTTATAATACTTAAACACTATAGGTAAACTGCTTCACCGATTATACATTTATTCTGCAGTACCTGCAATATATAAATATGGCCTGTTCATAAAACTGATTTCAGCTAAATCATTTTTCCCTGTTTCGTTCTGTCAAGGTTGCTATTTTTTTCTTGTGATAATTTTTTCTTTTGAAGCTGAACCAAAACCAAGCATTGTCAGCATGAATCCCAAATATTTCCACTATGTTTGACTTCTTAGTGCCCCATCATAACTACTATTTGTTTTTTTTCTGTCCTCATTCACACTCGTTGCTATGAACGGGCTTCCCCACTGGTTTGCTTCTCCTAAGAGCATTGTACTATTGCTGTGATTCAGCTGCTCTCTGCGGCTCTCACTGGAAGGTGACCACAGCAAACCAACAGAAACACTGTGGGAACCCAGCTCAGAGAGAAGGCAGCTATCCCAAATCTCACATTTCATGTGTTTGCCTGTGCATTCCTTTTCTTACAAACTCCTCCACAAACAGAAAAGTTTTCTGGTGGACAACATCTGCATTTTGAACCAGGCCCGATTTCTCCCCCAAGCCCAGGTTATTAGAACTATCCAGATTTCAAGACATTGTAATGCAGGTGTGAAGGCTGCCAGTGCACTCCTACATTCATTGCATATGGGTGCTGCTTGCCAAGTTGGGTGCTTTCCTTCTCAGGGAAAAAACTAGTTTATGGAAAAAGAACTCTCTTTTATTTCTTTAAAATCAAGCTGTATGCAACATCACTACAAAATTATGCAAATTGCCTTGTCATACATATCAGACTGACAGTTCTAAAGAGACTAGAAATTACCAAAAGACTTCTACCTCTAGGCAGACAATGCCATTATAATATGGCTTAGAGCCATGTTGCCTTACCGGGCTAAAAACTCTCCTTAGACCACCACTTTCACAGACTGTTATTTAAGAAAGGTGTTCTCAGCTTTGAGGGCTTTTGTTAGGTTTTTTTTGTCTACGTATAGTATGCAGTGTTTAGACTTGTGGGCAATGTCATGAAAAACAGTCTAAATTAACTAGAAGCAACTAGCCATGTACCGTTAAAATTGTCAGACTGAGCTGCAGGTCATGGCACAGATGGGCTGCCAAATATTTGTCACAACATGGGGCCAGATACACCAGTGTGTATTTCAAATAGAATTGTTAGTGAATAGAGATAACTAGCCAAGCTATTTAATGGAGCTCAATTAAATTATATCAATTCTTTGCAAGTACTGGCTATAAGTTCAAGCTAACACTATTCTCATTTGTGTTGTGTACAAAAAATCCTAGTTATTCAATTTAAGCTGATTCCTTCTATTTCAAATTCTCTTCATTTTAGGTGTGTACTCCAAAGAGCTGTAGTTTATGCATTTTAGAGCTCTAAGGAAAAATGAAACATTCTGAAATGTTAGATAAGAGAATCAATCATGTCATAGTCACAATTCTACACAGACTTTCAGTTATTGACAACTTCAGTTTTACTTCCCCTTTACTGAGCAGGGAAGACAGGGCTGGAAATGAACAGACCATGCCACTGGGTCTCACCTGTGTGTTGGGCAGAGGCAGAAGGAGCAAAGTCTCCCTATGAAAAATAATTTTCCCATGGGAAGTGCTCTGATGATATTTCACAACAGCACAATATTTGGGAAAAGATGACGCAAAAATTGTACTCATAATTGAATTTACTGAAAACATGAATATTTGATAAGTTGTCATGAAATCCCAATTTGGAAGTTTGTGTGGATTAAATATATCTATATATCAACCTGTATCTATATAAAACTATACTGTTTAATCACTCTGATATACCAGTGTGAGTTTTAGCAGCTTAGATAATCCAGTCTTCTGTTCAATATGACAAAATAAAGCAAAATAAAGCAAAATAAAACAAACTAAAACTGATTATTTCATTAAGGCCTGCAGCAAGATAGTTAACCTACTGTATGAAAGTATGCAGAAAACCCATTTGTCAATTTGAAAGCACTGGTATTACATTGCACACACAAAAATGCCCGAATGAAAATCTAAGCCACGATCTATATGTAAAAGTAATGAAAAGAAAGTAAAACAATGAAGCAATTGAACCTGTAAATCTGATTCACATTTTCTTCATGATCAAGTGTTATATTCTTCTCTGAAAACAGTTATGTCTGTATCAGTGATTGAGACTGAAAAGTTTTGCAGAAGCTACGTTTTCAGACTGTTTTCAGCTGATAGTGCTCTATTACTGCTATCATCTTTGCTTATCATTAGGTAGAGTAAAAAGAAAAGTTAGTTTCAGCAACAGATAATGAATGAGTTCTGCTGACAGAGCTGAAATGTTTCTTGTTTTCAGTTGTATCTTGCTGAGACAGGCAGTTTTAAGGCGAAGTGACTTGCTCTGCTGGTTGTCTTGTGTATCTTATTTCTTATACAACAAAAAAAGAAACTAACCTGGGTATCCTGACTTATGTATTCCCTAGAGTGTATTTAGCCAATGAGCTGATAAACTAAGTTTAAGTCATCTCTAAAGTTTTAATTTTAAGAAGAAAAATCTAACTGTTTACTTGTACAAAATTTTCATGAGGTGAAAATCTTTTCCACATACAATAAGCATTTTTACAGCCACTAGTGAGACAGTTCCTGTGATGGGCAAAGTGCTGCCAGCCCACTCTAAGAGCTGACTGCAGCACCTGCTGGAAGACTGAGCCCTTCTCTAATGCCGCAGAAGGAATGACACCTGTCAGCTGCACTGGGCTGAAGAAAGCTTCATTCGCCTATGGAAACCAGGCATTGCTTCCTAGGCTTTTCCACTTCTCTGTCTCATCCATTTTATTGCTTTTCTTTTTCCTTTTCCTTTTTTCTCCACAGTACTGCCTATGTCTCTGCCACACTTTGGCAGGGAACAGAACCATGGGCTGCCCGTGCAGCCGTTTCAAAATGATGCCATGGCATCTCTCACAGCACCGAAGAGCAAAGCTGTCTGTGTATGGCGGAAAGGGGATGAATGTCCTGGCAGTGGCTGGAAGCTGCACCCACCGACAGAGAGCCCAGGGCAAAGGGGGCTGCTTTCCCTGCCCTCAGCACAGGAAGCAGCAGGCAGAAACACCTGTGTGGGACATCCCCACCCACACTTCGCTTGATTTGCCTTGCTGTTATTTAACTCAGCTTTATACCTCACACCTTGCTACTCCCTCCCAAAACTGGCCTCAGATGCTACCATAATAATGGCGAGAGCATGGGTTTCAGACTGCCACAACTTATGGAACTGTGCATGTTGTTTTCCACCCTCTCTACTAATTTAAGAGAATAAACTGGGAATCAGGTGGTGGCTGGTAGTATCTAGCGGTCAGGTTCACCTTATGACTTGGACATGGCTCAGACCATCCAAACTAAAGCATATGATAAAAATAAGCAAGATCACTTTGCAAAGTACAGATGCTGCACTGCAGCTGAGCTTTTCTAGATAAGAGATGGAAAAAAGAGACAAACAAACCATAAATCTCAGGGGCCTGGTGCTTGCCTGGGAAAGTTGCAGTACATTTATCATTGTTACATAACCCTAAAAGGTTTGGTTGGCTCCGTTTTCACTGGCCCAAATATTTAAAATGAAAATTAATACATGCATATGTAGATTAGTCCACTGCATGTAGCTACCTGGTGGGTAATTCCCAGGTGGGGATTTCTTTTTCTCTACATTCGCTTATTTCTTTTCTTTATTTTTTTAATAGCTCAAAAATAGCATGTGGGTTATATAACTGATAAATTAAACCAGAGGCAAATCCTAGCCTTAGGCACTATATAGAAGGGATGGCAACTGTCAGCCTTGACTCCATGGTTGTCAAATACTGAATAGGATGTTAACTCCTGAACAATTCACAAGCTTGGAGATGTCATACATATGGGTGAGTCGGGGTTATTGTCCTGATGCACAATAGAAACATCTCTATGGCAGCCAAGTATTTTGTCTCTACAAATTAAAAGATTGCTTAGTCATCAGGAGACCTCCTACTGCCATTTCCACTTCAGGAGGTATTCCCAGAGCCATTTCACTGCTACAGACGATCTCTTAGCACTGCCTTCATTTACACAGATTTTAGATCCCTAGCACACCCAGCCCATGTTAAAATTTAAAGAAACTGGTCTGTATCTTATAATGATATTACATTCAAGGGTTCATAAGTGTAGATAACTGTTGCTTTTCTTTGTGGATGAGCTCAGAATACCATGTAGGTATCCTTCACCCTTTGAAAATAAAGTAGAATCTAGGAAGTTGTTGAAGGAAAATATTACTGGGTCAAAAACTTACAGAAGAGCTTTTCAAATCTGTCATGGAGGAAAGACAACCCCTTACTGAAACATCACATTTTTTGACTATAATTATCTGATTTATTCCTGGAGGTATACTGTACAATTTCTGACTGCTTACAGGATCCTTTAAATTGAAAGATCCTATAGAAATATGTGACATAACTTGTCTTACAGCCAATGCATTTATGCCAAAGATAAATTTCCGCAGGAAAGGTGAAAAAGCAATAATGGAACAGAAGACAAAGGCGATGGAGATCAGCTAGCTAATTAATCTTGAAGGAAAGATTCTCAGCCTCACCATCTCACTATTTAAAAAAGTGAATCCTGCGTGTGGTTTAACAGGAAAAAATACCTACTCAGTTTTTTCTCTTAGGATACCAAGTAAATCTCTGATTTTTAAAACTGAGTAGCATCAAACTTAACATAGTGGATTTAAAAAGAATAGCAAAAAAATTAAAAAATGTGACTGATTCCTCCTTATTTTTTGCTTTATTAAGTCCTTTTTAAGTTGAATTTTTTTACAGCTCTTAAAATTAGTTTATATATTAAAAAATGTCTGTTTAAGATAACATGCTCATAACTGACAATGTGCCATTTCTTGAAGTGTCTTTTAATTGTGATTAATGATAGTTGTATTGGCAGAAAACAATGTAACTGCTATACCTCTAAGACCCATGAATTAAAGAGGGACTCAGCTTAGAAATCTGTATTTGCCAATATTTTCTTTTCCATGGTTATTGTTGTTAATGATGCCAGGAGTTTGGCCCAGTTCTCAGATCTAATAGAATCTACAAGGCTGGGAGATACATTTTCAATATGAATGCAGAGAAAACTGGACAGGGAAGTGACAAAATGAGCATGTCATCCTCACAGTGTCATTCCTCCTGTCCCAACACTGACTGTAACTGCCTGTGGACGTCACCTTTCCCAGTGATACAAATTCATTGTCTGCAGGGAACTTGTGGTTCAATAAAAAATGCCCGAGTAGCAGCTCAGAAGTTACTCCCTTCATTTTTGTTGCTCATTGTTGTATGGTGGCTTTCTTCTTATGTGGTCTTATGGACCAGGAACAGAGCATGGGCTAGTTCAATTAGCAGAGAAATATATCGAGCCTAGCGGTATTTAGATTTCAAAGTTGGGCTTCACAGAGTCACCCACTTTCCCTAAGTCACCAACTTAGACTTCAAAGGCAATACAATGACATTAAGGAGAAGAAAGAAAAGGCAACATATTTTAATCAATAAAAAAGTCTTCTTCCTGTGATCTCTTTCAAACATGGGCATTCAGAAGCAGTTATAAACCTGCTTTGAATCCTCTGTTAATTTTGAAGCAAAGTGATATGTTTAAATATGCTGACATTTCCAGAATGAAATTAATTTGGGGAGGATAGATGGCTGCTTTTGGAATAAACACCTGATTCTTAGTAGTAAATTCTTAGTAGACTCAAAGCATGAGTCATAAAGGTAGCATAAAAAGGAGATTTGCAGCCATCCTGAACAGGTTGGCCCATGTTGTGTTTTAACTCTCTACTCAGAGCAGCCTACATGTTTGCTGGGTTGCACAGTGATATCTATAGAAACTGTGCACTTGCATCTTCGGATCCAAAAAAACCCAAGTAGGACTACTGTTTTTGACCTGTCCCTTTCAAGAACAAGCAAGAAATAGCTCTCTCCCTCCCATAAAATAAAACCAAAAATATTCCTGAACATTCCAACATGTTCAGTAAAATTAAAAGAAGCAAGTTCCAGTTCATCATAGAGTCACCCATGATTTATATGCCAGAAAGAGCTAGTTTATTTTTCTGAATTCAAAATCTTTATCATCTATTAAACTGACTATAATTTCACACTGAACTAAAGAAGACAATTATTTAGTCAGAAATTTTTAATTTTGAAAATGGGCAAATGTGATTCTCTTTTAATTGTTTCTCTTATATTCCTGCCATCATTAATTCAAATGAATAAGAACATTGAAAACACTTAAGAAACAGTACAATTCCTGTGAACACTGGAATGAGACTCAAGTTCCTAAAAGACTTTGGACAAAACAAAATAAGAATCATATAATTACTTAATCACAGCCAGTTGAGAACACTGGGGAGAAAGAGGGGAGGAGTGAAGAACAGAGCTTGTTTCTAAGCTCCGCCACTTCCTTCATAGTTTGGACTTTTGCTGGATGCCATGGGAAGACCTCATATCCGTACCATGAACGAAGACAGTAGAGCTCCTTACTCTTGCAATCAAACCATTCTCCTATTTGCAGCTCCTATCACCCTGATCTAATAGACTGCTATCACTTATTACAACACACAGAGGATCTTGGAAGAAAGATTTTAATTCCTATTTGCCTGCATCTACCACGTACAACTCTGTCGTTATTTTAATCTTCTCTCCCACATCCTTTCACAGAGTAAGACTTACTACAATGCAGTGCGAACCATGCTGTTGCTCATGTACTTTAGGATCTTATGCTATGTGACCAAAGCACAAGGAGATAGAGGAAAAAATATGTAATCCTGGAAAAAGATGTTTGATGTTATAGCCAACGGCTGTTTAATTTACAATATAAAAAAACCCAGGATTTATGCAGAAGATGTCACAGTTTCTGAAAACTGGGCTTTGGTAAGAATGACAGCACAAGCTGCTCAGTCCTGTGAAGCTTAGACACTTCTGCATCTGTACAGAAACAAACCTTCAGGTGCATTGGAAAATTTAAATGCATACACAGTGTCACCCTTGGATCTTAGTTGACCCTTTAGACAGCCACAGCCCGAGGGAGATTCAGACTAGCTATGGGACTCTTCCCGTCTGTTGCTGAATTGGGACTGATAAGGAATTCGAAACAGCTACATCTGTAGGAATTCCAACACTCCAAACCATCCTGTGAGGGCAAGCATCTCAAAAATGTGTATGGTTCTCAAAGAGAAAAAGAAAAAAGAGACTGCAGTGAGAGACACAAAGACCCTTTCCATGAAACAGGTACTAAAGTTTAAGGTAATGGGAAATATCAAGTACAAAATCTGTGTGTATAAAATTTAGTCAACTGTAATAGGTAGCACAGCGAAGTGAAAGGAAGGGGCTCTTCTAAAATTCAGGGGAGCTGTCAGGTCTCCAAACCTCAATTTAGCTGGACAGGTATGTTCTCAGCATTTCTGAGCACCTGCAGCCCTCATTTCTCAACTGAATATCAAAAGCAAGGGATGTTTAGAGGACTATGCTGCGTTTTACAGAGAGTCTGTCACCACTAACAACTATTCTGCTCTGAAATATACTGCTTGTTTTCTGATCCCATATACGTGCAGAAGAGATGTTAATAAAATATTTCTGATTGGTGCCTGGTTTACTTCGAGAAAAACAATAGCTTTTATAAAAACATTTGAACACAAAGAATTTTTCCTTTCACAATAATGTCTGGTACATCTTATCTTCCATCCTTTTGTACAGGAGATAAAAAAGAAATGGAAGACGGACAAAATGTCCCACAGTGAATTATTAAGATTTCTCTGAAATTAAAGTCAGAAAACCTTGAAAGAGCTTGTATTTGAGACAGAAATAATAGAAATGTTGGACACATGAGAACAAGTGGCATATTGAATTCTAAAATGGTTTTGAATGCTGAATGTTCATATTTGCCTGAACTGTGCCAGAAATTAAAAAGCTTAATCAGAGTGTTTTGATTTGATGCCTTTGAAGAAGTTTGTTGATACCCTGCCAGAAGAAATAGACATGCTGTTCGTGTTTGAAAACATCTTACTCCAAAACATGAAAGTATTTCTAAACTGTTATTTGTCTATATAGGTGATCAGAGGTTCAACAATCAAAAGACTTAGTATGGGCTTTGATGAATTTAATTCACTTTGCCAAGAAACTTGGCAACACTGAGTCTGTTATTTCAGTAGGAAAAAGAACTTGACAAAAAGACGACATCACTATAAAGGCTAAATAGGTTTGTACGGTTTTAGTTTATTAAACACATAAATGACATTCTAGATATCCCCAGAGAAGGATTAACAAATTTTAGTATAACATTGTGTCAATCTAAATGTAAAGAAACAAAAGAAACAGATACCAAATTGGTTGTTCATTGTGATATGTATCGATGTAAGAAAGCCATATCATGCTTTTGGAGCATAAAAAGCAATTGTTTGAAAGAAATACCGACAAAAGTAAGTTTGTCTTACCTTATGGATTAATCTGTTAATTAATGAAATATGCTTTCTACTGAAAGATGCTCCTTGATTACATCTCAGATTATTTCCTCTGCTAAAATTAGCAGAAAGGGAAGCAGAATTCAGTGGGGAACCTGACCAGAGAATGTAAAAAGGCATGAGAAGTCATTTTGCATCATATCATTGTCTTTCATTAGCTCTAATGCAAAATGAGGTTTTGCAATCAAATTCTTAAGAATTTTATTTTCTATGTGAGAGGAGTCCATCCCACTGCAGGCAGAAGGGGAATGGCCAGAAAAAAAAAAAAAAAGAAAAAAAAAACCAACACTGAATAAGGAATTCTGTATCTCCGTCAGGATAGAAAGTTGTCCACGTAACTCCGTAAAGATCACTTTTACAATGCAAAACTATGAGAATTAATTATCTAAGGTCATCATACTTTCATTGTGGATGCACTACCACAGACCTCCTTAGGATGATGAATATCATCAATATGCTGTTGGCCATTCCTACCTCACTGGCAAATTCTCTCTGTAGTACATCTCAGAAAAAGCAGCATGATCCATTGATAGTCCCAAGCCAGAAAATATATCAGAAAATGTTGCAGCTCCCTTCCCCTGCTGGGTGTGCATCATGCCTTCATCCCAGGACAGGCTGCAGAGGTGGCTGATATAACAAGTTGTTCATCGTAGAAACAGTCACTGAAAGTTAATCACAAAAGTCCCATGGAAGTAAAACGAACAGGTTTACTTCACAGGGAATTCAGCTTTCCACAGCAGGGTTATATTCGCAACAGCTGGCCTTTCTAACAAGGACTGCAACTTCTTGATAGCTGATTGAATCTAGTGAGGATGGACAGCATGGTCATCAAGGAGCAACACAGCTCTGATGACTACAAGCAGTAAGTTTCCAATTAATACACTATTCAGAATCAGACAAATACAGACATTCCCTGCTTCCACTAAATGTTCATTGTTTTGAAAACTATCTAGAATATAAGCTTTCATTTTTTGCTTCTTCCATGGTCAGTATAATGTTTTTTATTGATTTCAGAAGTGCACTGATTGCTGTGTGCACATACACACACATGCTCACACTCACACTCCTATTAGTAGTAGTAGCACTCTTTAGAGCTACCCAGGTATTATGCACATAAACATTATTTTTTTTGTTCATCAGAAAATGCTAGCTATTGAAAGTAAATGTTTTGTGGAAAAACTTTTCTATAGAATTTATTTTAAAAATAAATTTTGCAACCTTTTGTTTTAAAATTCTGTAAGCAAAAACACAAACTCCCCTCTTGGTCTTTCTAAAATGCACTTATGAATTATTACACAATAAGCTAACTGAGGAATGAAAAGTATTTCACTGAATTTTGGATATTATTCTAAATATAATTGTTTATAAAGGTTGAATTAATAGATATTTGCCCATAAACTCTGATTTTCAGGTTCAGGCATGACTAACCAAGCAAAGAAATTGCATGTACATCCAAGCATTTCTTCTGGTTTCTGCTAGCTATGTCAGCAAGAGTGCTGTGGAATTAATTTTTGAATAACACTGACTAATTGCTTCTTAATGTGCATTTCCCAGTCACATTGGTTATATGAATGTCAAAATTAATTAAAATAAACCCTTCCCGTGAATCCGCTTAGGCTTTTACCAAGTGCTTTCAGTCTTTTTTACATAAGGAAAATATTTTTGATTAAAAAATGGATAAGACAATAAAGCTGATAAAATCAAGAACATATTTTCTGTTCAGAATTCATTTTGATAGAAGATTCATTATCAACTTTTGCTATTTGTCATGAGATAGAAACTAGTGTAATTTTTGGATGTTTTCTTTCCATACTTTATACAGATGTTAAGATGTATGATAGTCAAATCTGTTTTCAAGCAAAGTGTTAGACATAGTTTATAACCTTGACTATACTGGGAAAAAATTCTCACTGACTTATCCCTCCTTAAAGCTCCATTGTGAGGAAGTACAGTGCATTAGTCTAATGTTTTTGACAACAACGTTGGTATAGAAACCTTCAATGAGTTAAAATGAAACCCAGAACACTAATACTTCATTTTTTTTTTATGAACCATGGCTTCCATTCAAAAATCCTTGATGGCAATATCAATGGAACAGTTTGCTGAGGCATTCGTGAAAACTCAACCCAATCACAGAAGTGAAAGAATTTACAAGATTTTACCCAGTCTAATCTTTATTGAGCTCTTGCCAGCATCCCCGCACACTAATTTCAGTTAGGTGCTCTGTGCTCTATGGGAGACTCAACACTGGAATGAGAATGGTGATACAGATCAGGATTCAGCAGCTAGGTGGAAATGAGTTAGGGGAAACTCACCACATTTATCTGTATTAGTCTTGCCAATATCTAGGGACAGACACGTTTGCATTCTGCAGAGTGACCGCTAGTGTATATCATCATAAAATGTTAAAAAAATCCCCCACAAAAAAACCTCAAAACCCCACACACTTTCTGTTTCTCTGGTTTATCCCTCCTACACCGCTCTTAGGTCAACAAACCCCTAATTTAAGTTTTAACTTTTGTTGTAAAACTAGAAAAGTTCTTTGAGGCACTTCTTCCTCATTTACTACCTGTCAGAACACTGAAATTTGCTGGAAAAAATATGAAAGAACTGTATTCATGCTTTCTTTTTCCCTCCATATGAGCAATGCTACCCATGTCTTCCAACCAATGAAGAGAATCTGAGCAGAGACAATTCACCTGAAGAACTCAGTTTATGGGATGCATTCTTTTACCTGAAAGGTAGTGCCAAGGCAAGTTGGCAGTGGGAGCACAGTGAATCCTTTCCTGGCAACCCAGGCTGCTGCTCAAGTCCAGATATAGGAAGAGAACCTACAGGGTATTTCTTTAGCAAATGAAGCACAAAAGAGAAAAGGTCAGAGCCCACGTGACTGTGGGTCAAAGTCCACTTGGCTTTCATAGTGAGGTCCCTGGAGAAAAAATTCAAGAACAGGAGTTCTCGTAGAAACTTTGTTAAGGACCTCCTTCCCTCCAGCTGTTCAAAAGCCTCCTTCTGTAGGGCAAAGCCTGACTATCCTCAGCAAAAGACAAAACCATCACTACCACTACTGTTTCCCTGGAGGAACAGAGCCTTCCTCTCTTCTATCTCCTCAGCAAAGCCTCATGGCTTTAACCTGAGCAGAATCATTTGCCCTGATAGCAGAGTCATCACCATGTTAAGGCAGCGAGAGCTCAGCACAATCTGGTGGCATAGGATGGCATTCCTGGTTTGGACCAGTTATGGGCGTAATGAATTCCTTTTACTCCTGTGTGAATGGCAAAGGCACTAAGGCAAACATAAGGGCCTTTACCCTACCCACAAGAAACTTCAAATAAAAGTTGTAGCTACTTCATCTTATATTTCCTAAAGTGCCTATAAAGATAAACCCTAAATTCTCTCCAAAGATATTCAAGCATCTCATGCAGTCATGCAACCCCTCATTAAGCCCACCCTAAATGCTACAACCAATATGCTTAGTCCACCAAGAGCATCCTCAGTTCTTATAGGAGAGTATTCTAGTTACAGGGGAAAGCTGGTAATCAGGATAGCCAGAAATTAGAGTTATAGCAGACAAATTCCCTAGCATTCCACGGACTGCAACAGATACTTTGCTTTTTTACATACCTTGAAGATGTGCTTCTCTCACTCTGAGCTGCATTTTGAAGGGAGATTTCTGCAAACTCTTTTCTCCTGATTAGTCCATAAAGGCAGATTGGGCTTCAGTACAAGTGTTTTGAAAACCAGCATGGGGCATGTATGAGTGATCTATTTTTCATCCAATTAGGGAAAACAAGATGTGTCTTAGACTTCCGACTGTGCCTAGAAACTACCTCCCACTCATACTTGCATTCTTTATTAATTCAGCTGTACTTCCTCCATTAACTCCATTCTCTTTGCAGTTCCATGTAATTTGGTGTCATTCACAGCACACTGACTAAATCACAGGTATGGAAAATCTGTTTTCTGTTCAAAATTCTTACATTATAAAAATTGTGAAATCTGTGGGAAGGAGACGGTGACTGTTCCGAGTCAGCCAAGACCAGGTGGCCTAGCACTGCACCTGGTCTTTAGGTTCCTCCTTGAGTTTTGAGACTTGTGTACCATGTTCAATTTTTCAACTTGCTTTTTTCTTCTTGAGCTTTCTTTTTATATTTTAAGAGAACCGCATTACAGTATTGATAGCATAGTCTCATGCAAGCAGCTCTGCTGGTGTGTGTATGATGAGGGGCAAGTCTGCATGCTATTAAGTTAATAGATTTGCAGTCCCTGCTTTTCCCATGGGATACATTGCTGTGATTCTGGACTGTTCCACGGTACCAACTAAATGCATTTTTGTTGATTTTTCCTCAGTAAAATCCTTTGAATAGAGCTTCAGAAGCTGAGAACTTCACAGTGTTTCTTTTTATTTCCTGTAGCAGCTGTATCTGAACACTGAAGGCCGTGTCAGCAATGTGTATTTTCCATGTCACCTTCCCTCCCCTGTAACACCAAGCTTCCTTAGCTTTTTGTGTTTGGTTGAGGTTATTTTCAGCTTGTACTTCAATCTATTGGTATCTGATCCTGAATGAAATGAACACACAGTTTGCTATACAAGATAGTTCTTGAGGCTTCAGCCTAACACATTTATTTCCAATAGATTTTACATGCTGTCTGTCTTTTACAGGCAGTTCAATATAACCTACAGAGTATAATCTGTAGTGGCAAATACCAAAGGTAAATACACGACTTCAAAATATATGTGATACTTAAAGTGAGGGAAGAACAACTTCTTTTTTTAATAACTTTTCTTCTCCTCCTTATTTTCATTGTATTTCTTGTATTTTTTCCTAAAACTTAATTAAAAAATCTTTTTTATTTTATTTGAAAAAAAATCATCATGTTTAACACTGCTTATTTACTGTTTTGTCAAAAGTGACTTGGAAGAAAATTGCATGATGTTCTGTTGCACTGACTTTGTTTGAAAATGTTTTTCCTACCTTTACCTGAACTGCATACGATGTTTGGTAAAATTAAAAATTAAACACTTTGTTTTCCCAGGTTTCATTCAGTTTTTCATTCCTATTGCAATAAAAATCTTATTTGCAATAGCTTCACCTGATTTGATTCCATAAAATACTATCAACACAGTAGGAATCAACCTGAATGCAAGAAAATATCAACAGAGAAAAAAAATCACAATTTATCAATTGCCATTTTAGTTATGAAGCATTTCCTCTCTTCTCTCTGATAGTCCTGGGGTGATGATAATATTTTATAATAAAGAAACAGGTAAAAAGCAAGTGTAATCATCTTTAGATGTCATGGATGTTCACACAAATGAAATTGCTGCTGAAAGGAATAAAGACATTCTAGAACTTTATAGTATTTTAAGAGGAATTCATTCAATTTCTTAAGCTTCATATAAAAAAAAAACTTGCAGTGTTTTCATTTTCCACACACACAAAAAATCCTGAGTTAGTGGAATTTCAGATAATAGAATCATAATATCTTTTGAGAGGAATGAAGGGTACCGGATGTGATGGGTTGGCCCTTGGCTGGGGGCCAAACCACACACACCCGCTCACACAGTCCCTGCCCCCACCCAATGATAGGGGAGAGAATTAAAGAGCTAAATGGCAAAGAGGACTCGTGGGTTGAGATAAGGACAATTTAATAACTAAACTACAATAATATTAGAAATAATACTATATACAAAGATGCAATGT
>WKFP01015243.1:201643-283939 GCA_011057875.1 Pterocles orientalis | reverse complement strand
CCTAGCAATGACTATAAACGTTCTTCTCTTATCAATTCTCTCCTGAGCAGGAATCCAAAACATAGCTTCTTTGCTAGCTATTTATGAAGAGAAGGGAAAAGGAAAAAAAAAATGACTCTGCTCTGCTTAACCCACGACACCGGATAAATCTTTTTCAGGTGTAGTCATTGGCTGAAAGACTCCAGAACTACATTTTACCCCCTTTATTTCAGTACTGCTAGATATTGTGGTTGGTCTTGTCTGGAATTAAGATTTAGCCAAGCTGCAAGAGTTACTTGATTTATTAGAAGACTTAAATCAACAGTTTGCTATTAAGTATAAGTACAAAAAGATGCAGATTTTTTTCTAGATTGAATGTGTCTTACAAGAAAATAATTACAAAAAGATTTTCTGAACTTAATAAAAAGGATAGAGAGATTTTAGGTGTTTAAAGTGAAAGCCCATCACAGTTTACCAGAGTCACTTAAGTTACTGTTTCCTCATTTGCACCTTGGTCCATATTGCAGTCTTTCTACATTTCGTTTCCTATTTCTGGAAGTATGGAGTATTCCAGGTTTTGTTGTTTTAAGCAATGTGATGCTTTTTTGGGGGGGATTGGGCCTGTAGTCACCCTGACCCTCTCTGTGACATGGAAGCAACATAGATGGGAACTTGAGTGCAAAGCGACCAAATGCCAAGTGCTTTCTAAAGACAGGAGAACTGAGAGATAATGAGAACATATTGGTCTCCTGTATGGAAGCAGAGGCTTCAGAAACAGTCTGAGCTGGAAGTCTACGTGGTATTTTCCAGGCATATGAAAGCAAGTAGAGTTTTGAGGATGGTCTTAAGTTAACTCAAGCTCTCTGTGTGAATATGGCTTTAAGACAGTGGTATCTGAATGCATGAGGAAAGGGCTAACTCATTCCAAGAAATCGATGTATTGCAAGTTCTTGAAACATCTTAAATCCTTAAGGTTTAAGCCTAAAGTAGCTTCAATTCTTTAGCACCATGGATTTCAAATGTGCTGTAGCCAGAGACAAGAGGAAAGTCAAGGAAAGGTTGCCACAAGAACTACTCCTCCTCTGGCAATTCTGCCAAATTTTAATGGGTCTGATATAATGGAAAAGGAAGACAAACAGACTTCACTTTATGTTTGTTTTGACATAGAGAAACATGAGAGTCAAGTTAAATGGTGAGATATGCCATGCATTGAGGTCTGCATGCCTGTCAGCACCACCCAGTACTCTGAAACAGTGTACAGAATTTGTGCTCACCTTCTGTCAGGTGTCACCCACTACATGTTAACAAGCTTTGGCCTTGGAGTCAAAGAACTAGAAAGCATGAGAGGATTTGGTGGTCACACAGCAATTTGTTTTTCTAAGCTCCACTGAGCTGAGCAAAATTCAGTCAGACGTATCGTTTATTTTTTGAAATACTAGTTGACACATTGCAATGACACTTCAGTGCTCTTGCTCATGACTTACACAGCATGAATGAAGAGTCGCCCATCCTTTGTGCTCAGTGAGGAAAAAAAATGCAAATACAGAGAAGTTTGCCACAGCATGACCATTAACTTAGAATGTCAGAAACAGCACTTGGAACTATAAAACAAATGCCAGAATTTTTGCCTCTTCCAAGAGAATTGTTTTTCATCACTCAGGTTTTTTGATTTTTCGTAAGTCTCAGTCATTGTGTTTCTCACCACCATGAAACTGTCAGTTATGTTTCTCTCCTCTGGTTCAAGTGGTTTATGACTCATTCCCTTATTGTTGTATGCTGTACTGTAATTGTTATTTCCATTATCTGATACCTGAGTCATTTTCTTTGGAGCTGTTTGTTACAAAGTATAATTCTCACTCCTCTTAACATCTGAGTCCCTTCTGCACTGATGATGGTGATATTTTGTATCTACTGAATGTGATTTATTTCCATCTTCAGCATTTCCTCCACTGTTTACCGTTAACTGAGCACTACAAGCATCACCTGTAGATCGTGAGTCTTCCCTGGAGTTTTATTCTGTGTAGTCCTGCTTTTCTGGGCCATTTTGTCATGACCATTTGGCAGAAACCTTGGACTTGTCTGGTTTCCTGGCATGATGTCTAAAAGTCACCAAAAAAACAGGGTGTTTTTTTAAAAATTTAACCCTCTCTCTTTGACATATTACAAATTATGTAGTAACACAGTGAGTGAAATCCTTACCTCTTGAATCTAGGAGGATTTTATTATTAACTTCATGTGGGAAATTACCTCAAGTCCAAATGCCTTCATCTAACTGCTAACTGGTGCTAACCGTGTCTAGCTGCTAACTGCAGTTAGCCACAGAATAATTCAATTTCCTGAATGTATTCATCACTTGTGAATCTCATACCATGCTGTGCTATATTTGGTATCAGATTTGGCAGATATGATGTGTAAAAGCCAGCTTGAGGAAGAAAGCCAAGAAAAACCCTGTGTTCCATTACAATCCCATTTAACTATTCAGAATAGTAAGATGGAAGTATTACAGATGTTTTATCAAGGTTTTGTCCACAGGAAAAAATGTCACATTCACCGATGGAAGTCTCAGGGTACTCATAAGAAATGTATATGCATACCATCACCATAATCCAACTCAGCAAGATAAGTAAACCTAGTGTTTAGCTGAGCTTTTGTCTCTTATTTACAGCCTTTTCTTCCAATTTCAGTTGGTGTATTTCTATTCCATATTTCACCCTCAGTAAGTTTGCAGATGACACCAAGTTGGGCAGGAGTGATGATCTGCATGAGGGTAGCAAGGCTCTACAGAGCGATCTGGACAGTCTGAGTAGATGGGCTGAGGCCAACTGTATGAGGTTCAACAAGGCTCAGTGCCGGTCCTGCGCTTGGGTCCAAACAACCCCCTGCAATGCTACAGGCTTGGGAAAGAGTGGTTGGAAAGCTGCCCAGGGGAAAAGGACCTGGGTGTGGTGGTCAACAGCCGGCTGAATATAAGCCAGCATGTGCCCAGGTGGCCAAGAACACCAACAGCATGCTGGCTGGTATCAGAAATAGTGTGGCCAGCAGGACTAGGTCAGTGACTGTCCCCCTGTACTTTGCACTGGTGAGGTTACACCTTCAACAGAGCACAGACCAAATTAGTAGCCTAGGGTTGGACTTTAGGTTTAGGATTGAGACCCAAATTGGCCAATGGTATATTCCAGATGATGGATGTCATGCCCATAGATGAGGATCTGTCCGGAGATGATCTCTTGCTCTGGGTCAGGTCTCTCTGGGTCATCTTGTTCTCCCAGTCAGCTCTCAGTCTTGGATGTCTGGGCCCTTATCTCCATTCTGGGATTGTAGTTTCAGGACTCTCCCTGTTCTGGGATTGTTTGCTGGGAATGGGCTAAACCTTGGTCTCTGGGTGGTGAGCAGACTACTGTGCATCACTTATTTGTATATTTGTATATATTGCTATTATTATAATTATCATTATTATTATTATTTTCAATTTTACTGTGGTTTATTGAATTTTCTTATCTCAACCCATGAGTCTCTTTTCCCTTTATCCCTTAAATTCTCTCCCCCATCCCAGGATGGGGGAGGGTGAGCAAGTGTTTATTTTGGTGTTTTGCTAGCCAGGGGTGTAAAGCTACACACTAGGGAAGTGGTTGAGTCACCATCACTGGAGGTATTTAGAAGAAGTGTAGATGTGGCATTTAGGGACATGGTTTATTGGTATTGTTGGCAGTGGTACGTTAACAATGGTACTCGGTCTTGAAGGTCTTTACCTACCTGAATGATTCTATGATTCTATATTGTTTTCTATATGAACAGTACACTTATCCTTTTTTTGATGATTCATGGTTGATTCAGGTTCTCTCTTTCCAAAAAAAAAAAAAAAAGGAAAACTACCCTAACATAAATTTGCTACTTCTGCCCTAAATGTAGTAGCTTCTTATCCTGCACTGCTGGTTTCACTGAACAGCTTCCACAATGAGGAAAAAGGAGTGTACTCAGGTTGTTCACATGTGAAAGTAAGGAAAATCTATTTCTATCTTCCAAAAGGCTAAATTCCTTAGTACAAAAGTTCACTAAATATTACCAGTTATGTTTTGTATTTCAGGAAGAGAGGAAAGAGAAAAATAGACACAGACTGGAAGCAGTTATCTATAGATTTGATTCCTGTATTAGCTCCCATGCAGTGGGAGCTAAAATTTAATCCCTTGCACTCCCTAATGAAGAGGCCAGGTACAACAATCGTGAAGGGTACATAGTTTCATTTAAAGAACAACTTACATTTTAATGTGTAAGTGAACACAGAATGCCAGAAGTTTCTTGGGATTCATCAGACAGATAGAATCATAGAATCATTAAGGTTGGAAAAGACCTCAAGGATCATGAAGTCCAACACAACACCACCTAACTCACTAAACCATGTCCCTAAGCACCACATCTACACGTTTCTTGAACACCTCCAGGGATGGTGACTCCACCACTTCCCTGGGCAGCCTGTTCCAATGCCTGATCACTCTTGCAGTGAAGAAATTTTTTCTAATATTGAGCCTAAACCTCCCCGGGTGCAACTTGAGGCCATTTCCTCTTGTCCTATCACTTGTTACTTTAGAGGAGAGGCCAGCACCCACCTCACTACAACCTCCTTTCAGGTAGTTGTAGAGAGTGATAAGGTCTCCCCTCAGCCTCCTCTTCTCTAGACTAAACAACCCCAGCTCCCTTAGCCGTTCCTCGTAAGACCTGTGCTCCAGACCCTTCACCACATTTGTTGTCCTTCTCTGGACCTGCTCCAGCATCTCAATGTCCTTGTGGTGAGGGGCCCAAAACTGAACACAGTTCCCTAGTCCTGCTGGCCACACTATTTCTGATGCAGGCCAGGATACCATTGGCCTTCTTGGCCACCTAGGCACACTTCTGGCTCATGTTCAGCCGACTGTCGACCAGCACCCCTAGGTCCCTCTCTGCTGGGCAGCTTTCCAGCCACTCTCCCACGAGCCTATAGTGTTGCAGGGGGTTGTTCTGACCAGATTGCAGGACTCGGCGCTTGGCTTTATTGAACTTCATACAATTGGCCTCAGCCCATTGGTCCAGCCTGTCCAGATCCCTCTGAAAAGCCTCCCTACCCTCAAGGAGGTCAACACACCCGCTCAGTTTGGTGTCATCAGCAAACTTACTGAGGGAGCACTCAATCTCTCATTGATAAAGATGTTAAACAGGACAGGCCCCAAAACTGATCCCTGGGGAACACCACTGGTGACCGGCCACACCTGAACTTAATTCTGTTCACCACGACTCTCTGGGCTCGGCCATCCAGCCAGATTTTATCCAGCAAAGGGTGTTCCTGCCTAAGCCATGAGCCACTAGCTTTTCTAGGAGAATACTGTGGGACACGGTGTTGAAGACCTTGCTGAAGTCCAAGTAGATGACATCCATGGCCTTTCCCTCATCCACTAGGTGGGTCACCTGGTCATAGAAGGAGATCAGGTTGGTCAAGCAAGACCTTCCTTTCACGAACCCATGCTGGCTGGGCTTGATCCCCGGTTGTCCTGTGAGGACACTCAAGATGAGCTGTTCCATAATCTTCCCCGGTACAGAGATCAGGCTGACAGGCCTGTAGTTCCCCAGATTGTGTAATGGTAAGTACATTGTCTATATTCTTATTAACACATACATTTTTTTAAGTTCGTACTTTTAAATGTTGCAATTTCAGGAATACATACATTCGTATCATAAGGAGAGGTCATACATATTTTCCAGCTTCAGCTTTATAAAGGTATTTTAAGTCCAGCTTTTACAAGTAACAGTATCCAATGATTCTTTACTTGAGATTATTATTTTCACATGCTGGAAAGATGACAACTAGGAATCCCTAGATGCATAGGAATCTGCCATGTTCAAACAGATCTGAAATATTATAGGACCCTTCAATTCCTCCTTTTCTTCCAGTTCTTTCCATTTTTTCCTGTCTTGTTTCACTGCTTGAACAAAATTGGATAATATATCTAAATGTAGCTATATTACTTCAGCCAGATGAAAATGGAAACACTTGTCATATGTATGCAAAAGGTCTACAAATCGAATTAAAGATCATGCTTCCTCAGTGAAAATGAATCTACAAGCATCTGCCAACATGAACAAAGTAGTTAATAATAAAATTTTATAAATCTTCTGGTATATGAAAAAAGTTCTTCATGTCCGGAGGGAAAACCATACTATACGTATCTTGGAGCAGCACTGCCTTGTGTTTTCCCCCACTTGTTTCTAGTATTACCTTAAAAACAAAACAAAACCCCAAGTCTTTTGTGTCTGTTTGCTAGCTAGCTTGTTTGTATTACTACAGCTTTTACAGAAAGCTTTTACTGTGTCTAATGGTTACAGAAAGAAGGCAACATGTTCAGCCCAAATGCATTTTAAAGGCTCTTTAGCAGAGCATCTCTCTGAAGAACACAAGTATTTGGTGTGTTGCCTGCAGGACAGCATAGATTCCATATATTCTGTGCTGTGCTATAAATTGCACATATATTTTCTATTTCGTCCCACACTGAACAAGCTGAACACATTGAAAGGAAGAGAACTAATTGTGTTTCAGTCAGAATTTTGCAAAACTTATTTATATTGTGGTCTGTTTCTTTCTGAGTTCCCTGATTTTTTTATTCTGATAGTTATTTATTTATAACCACCTGCATATTTCTCTTATCTAATGATTTATTGCAAATTCACACAGTGGGAAGCTTTGCATGTTTTATGATCCTCAAAGCTATGTTGGAAAGACTTTAACTTCTGGCAAAACTTCTCACACCAAACCTTATATAGGCCTTTCCAAGAAAGAATTCAAAGGGAGGGACAAAGACCAAAGGCCTGGTAGGGACTAGGAGTTTGCTACTGACTTACTTACAGAAAAAATAAGTTACAGACCTTGCTATACAAAACTGTGTAAAGTGGCAGATCACAGAAGAGTCTATGTTTTGAATGGAGTAAGAAACTTTTCAAAGCCATGTGTGACATTTTTCAGAGATGTTACTGGATAAATTTCAATATGCATGTAAGGAAAGATTAATTTTGAGACTCTTGCAAATGCCTGTTTATTATTATTTCTGCATCTAAATTTCACATTTTGTAAAGAAGAAAAACATTGAATCAGGTTGCAGAGCTAGTCCAGAAGAGCGTCTTCACCTACTATTTCAAAACATTTGGCTTACCCAAAGCCTTATAAGAGGCTTGGGCAAAGAGCAGTATATGTTAGACCAGCATGTTCAAGTGAATGAAAAAAGAAAAAACATGCAAGTTCAAGCTAAACTAGGCATATAATTTCCCAAATTTCATGAGGCTTGGTCTAGCTCACCTAAACATGCTAAGCCATTTTAAAAGGGAGAAACTGAGAACTTCAGCCCTTTCTCCACTAAGGAAAAGATTAATCATTTCCAATAAAGAGGATAGAGACTTGCAGAGACTGATAAATTATTGTCGTCTTAGTTTTCTATTGACAGAACAAGATAACACATCTAAAGAAATGGAAAAAATAAGGAACAGAAAGACACAACTTTTAAAATCTAAATAATAATCAAGTTTCTTCTATACTCATGATAATGCATGCAGGTTATGTCATTTAAATCACACTCCAGCCCCAAAACATAATATTGGCACATCAAAGACCACATAAAGTTTGGCATCATGTTAATGGTAGTTGGCAGATTGCAAACAAATCTCCTGAATGACTTTTAGACATTACAATGAAAGTAATTTTTGAGTCATCACATATGCTGTACCACAAATAGGGATAATTTGTGAGATAAATTTTTGGTCTTACCAGGTGAAACAACAGAAGTTCATGTCAGAGAAACAAGAGAGAAATAGCCATTCTTTCTCTAGGTGATCTATGGAAGATTAAGATTTTGTTTACTGAATGCCTGCAAAACCAATTTTTCTTTTTGTGCCCCACAACAGCACGCAGTTATGAATAACGAAAATACTGAGAAAGGGTACTATGTTCAGATGCCTACAAAAACATATACAGAATATTATAGTAAAGGAAATGATAAAACTATGCTGATACACTATGGAGCCATATGTTAATTTCTGTCCATAAAAGAACATCAATAGAAATGTTTTTTTTCACTTGTGTGACTGCTAGTCCATTCCTCATGAGGGTAATGTAATTATTAAGAACTGAACTCTGATAAGAACTGCCCTGTGTGCAGTTCGTGTGACGTGCAAAGTGCTTGAAACAAGAAAGTTTTCTAGCAAGAAACAAGAAGTACTTTCATAGCATTGTAGAAGCACAACTATAACAAGAAACAAGAAGTACTTTCATAGCATTGTAGAAGCACAACTATAATGAAAATTGGCCTGTAAAAGGAAGTCAAGAAAGCCATAGAATCATTATATTTAACAAGAATTTCTGGTAGCACCCACAAAGTCCTGTGTAGAGGTAAATGAAAGGCCCTTTGGCATAAAAAGCTTATAGTCTAAATAGAGATTTAACAGAGAGTTGGCAATAGAGTCAAATCTTTATTTTAAACCAAATTACTTGCCTCTCCCACAGCATCATCATTAAGTTAAACCTCGAGCAGAGGAGGTGTACAGGAGAAGCAAGTATGATTACAGATGCCTTGAACTTTTGAAATAGAACAGCTTTGAAGGTCCTTCAGTAAAGCTCAGGTTTACAGCTATTCTAACAAATGCAATTCCAGTTCCAGATGAGTTATATCTAGGTTCCTGCTGAACTGCCATAGAAGCACAAACATTGGAATAGCCTTGATACTGGTCAGAGACCCAGGACAAACCTCACCAGATTTCAAGGCAGTCAGGAGTCCCAGAGGCCTCCTGAGGTTATTCAGTAAAAGTAATCTGTCTCTGAAATGAGTCTTCCAGATTTTTGCTTGAAAAGGAGCATGACTTATTTGTGTAAACCACAGTTCAAGAATGAAAATTAGGAGAGTTTAATTTCCCCATGTCCCACTTGTTCCAAAAAACTGTGTTCAAATAAAAGTTAAATATTTCCATTTTCTTATTTTGTTAAATGCTGTTGTGGTTCAGGCTGAACTAGACCCATTCTCCATATAAATTAACAAAGAAGTGATGAAGGATTGCATGTGTGACTCATGTGAAGGGAGAAGAAACAGCAGAAGATTGTCATAAAATTTCTCCAGAAATTATTTGGATGAGGGAAGAAGGACCAGAGACAGAAGCAGTTTGGAAGGATCTGGATGGCACTCCATTGTTTCTCGGTCATTAACTTCGATTAGTAACATGTATTGCTTAAAATATTTTTCTGCTTTGTTTTCCTAACATCATATAATTTTGTTGCTCCATATTTCTTTCTTTTTGCTTCCCTTTCTTTCCCCCAATATTTTATAGCTTGCTGGAACTTAGAATCAATTTTTACTATAATGAAACTTCTTGTAAATTTATTAAAACACTCAGAGCTGCAATATGAGGAGAGTGACTAAAACCTCAGCAGTGTAGAAATGGAATTAGTCTACAGAGGCAAAACTAGCACAAGTGTTACCAGGATTTTGTAAAACCAAAATGGGAGGTTTTTCACTTCCAGGTGGTCTTTATCCTCATTTTTCACAGCTTAAAGGACAGCTGAAATGCTTGTGAGAGACCTAAACTGCTATGAACAATGAATAATTGAATTACATAAGGAAGAAAGCAGAAAGAAAAAGCTGGCTGAGGTTGTATCAGTAAGAAACTGAATTTCATCTGTCCTCTTGTTTTACACCAGTAGCTTCCTTGGGCTACATATTTCGTGCAAGTTTATGAATTGGATTTCCCCTTTATTCCTTATTTCCTTGCTACAAAAGAAATGAGAGAAAAAAAGAAAGGAGAAAAAAAAGAAAAAGGAAAATTTCAACTCGAAACGTGCAGGTGAGTCCTTTTGGAGAAGAAATATTTTTCTAGCTCTCAGTGTCCAGGGATCTCAGATTTACTCTCCAGGAGCCCAAAAGACAAAATATCTCTTCTTTCTGATAATCACATATAAAATTAATTGTTTATAATTGAAGGCCTGAAAAATTTCTGGATTATGTGGTGCTGCTTGGGAAATGCCTACTTTATACAGAGTTTGAGGAACACTCCTCAGAAAAAGAGGGCACATATAAGTCTGCTTAATCTATTGACTGCTTTTTCATATGCATATGAGCAGTCATGAGTATAGAACTAAGTCTGTACCTCTAGAGCTTCTGCTTTCCTGTAATTTTCTAATATTGTTGTTAACTGAAAACAAAATAAATACAAGGATCCTGTGTAAGGATGTTTGGGGAGCTAGATCTTCTTGTAAGAGAAGCATGAATTCAGACTTTAAGGGTCTGTGAGCTCTGAACACACAAAAAGGAATGAAAGGTGCCTTCTACAATTAGCATCTGTATTGTAGTCTGACTTTGGAAAAATCTTGCTAGTTACTAGCAATGCCTTTGCGTGTACCAATTCCTGTTTAACATGAAGATGTGATTAAACCATAATTAAAATTAGACACTATTGTGCAGTTTCAAACTCCTCAAAAGGTTACTTGAGTTGTAATCAAAATTTCAAACAAATTCAGACCAAGAATGGAAGATTTCAGGATCAAAATATTTGCATTTCAGGAAGTTAGGAGTAATTAAAACCAGAATTTTACTATTAATAAAAGACTGTGTTCTGAAATCTTAACTACATAAAAATATCTTCAATCTAACTGATCTTAACTATTTTATTTCAACAAACAAGAATCTGTTTTAATACTGATCTTCTAAAGGACACTGGTGCTCTTCAGAAGAGCAGATATGAGCATGCAAGGGAGTATTCACATTGACCAAACTCTAGAGTCAGGGAAGGTTCTTACCCATGCATATATTAAACAATAGATTTTTAAAATAAAACTTTGATCATTTGTAAAAATACAAGCTGCTGTTACAGCAAATACTAAGTTATTTCGTAGTCTGATTGAATATCATTGACTTTCTTACAGTCTGGATAACAGTTGTCTTCCTGTAGTAGTAGTCTATCTGGGTATTT
Organism: Pterocles orientalis; assembly: GCA_011057875.1. Taxonomy (NCBI): domain Eukaryota; kingdom Metazoa; phylum Chordata; class Aves; order Pterocliformes; family Pteroclidae; genus Pterocles; species Pterocles orientalis. The sequence continues at coordinate 272,992 of WKFP01015243.1, read as the reverse complement.
CAGAGCACTACAACATTCTCAAGCACACCCAGCAGTGTCTTCTCATTAATCAAACTACACTGAACTGGAGACTTTTTCCAAGTCATCCTCTGAAGTCCATGTTGCTGCTATAGCTTTCTGTTAACGCAAATCCCATAGACCCTATCGTTCACTGCAAGCACCACTGTCATCCTGATTATAACATGAACACCGTGCATACGCATACCTTAGGACTCTGGAATCTTGACGAAGAGAATAAATGGCCCTCACAAATTCCATTAAAAGTCTGAAACATTTATGGATTGATCCATAATCCTGTGCTTATTCTGTAACCTCTTTCTCTGCATAATCACAAACTATCCCTTCCAAAAAACACATAGTGGGTCGCTGAAAACTGATATCCTGTTCAGAAATCACACCCAAGTAACTTAATTCATGTATGTGGCTGAGTTCACTGTGCCTACCTGTATGAATAAAGCTATTCAAATGTATACTTTCCTAAATTTGTCTTTAAGGGATTAGATATTTATCATAAAATCATAGAATCATAGAATGGTTTGGGTTGGAAGGGACCTTGAAGATCATAAAGTTCCAACCCCATGGGCAGGGACACCCTCCACTAGACCAGGTTGCTCAAAGCCTCATCCAGCCTGGCCTTGAACACCTCCAGGGATGGGACATCCACAACTTCCCTGGGCAACCTGTTCCAGTGTCTCACCACCCTCATAGTGAAAAATTTCTTTCTAATGTCTAGCCTAAATTTACTCTCTTTTAGCTTATACCCGTTACCCCTTTGTAGTCAACTGGCGGAGTTCGTTATAACCAGCTCAGGGGGCTCCTTGCGATAAGCGCGCGAAGTTCTTGGACATCACCCAGACAAGCCAATTATGATGAAAGTGAAAGTCATTTATTGTGTGTTGCGCACTTGCTTTTATACAGAGCTCTTTCAGATTTGGCAGCTACTGATTGGATACAATAATTCAAAATTCTTAATAACAAAATCACTATTGGCTACTTTCAATCCTGGGAATGTAACCTTCGAAGCTATGTCAACACAACCCCTAAAATAACTTAGTTGTGCTAATTACTTTCTCTCAGTTTCTCCTTATCTTCCCATTGTCCTGCATATTTGGATGCCTCTGCCCATCTGGTTGCTTTTCTTCTTTCCCAGGATCCTTTATCAACCTTATAATTACAAAGCCTAAAGTTAGTATCATAGCTAAAATTCTCCTTCAGCACAAAGCACCCCTACACCCCTTGTTCTCCCACTGCACTCCCTGATAAAGAGTGCCTCCCCATCTCTCCTGTAGGCCCCCTTCAGGTACTGGAAGGCTGCTATTAAGTCTGCATAGAGACGTGTTTAGCTTGTGGTTTCTTTTAAGCTTTTGTTGTGTTGTTTTGTTTTGTTTTGTTTTTCTGGGGTGATGAGTTTTTTTGGGTAACCGTGATTATTACTCAGTCTTTTTCAGAAAGTTTCCAAATTAATAATATCAGAGAACATCTCACACACAACCACTGCATACATTGCCATTGTACGCACTAGAATTCTTGAGAAAAATCAAATTGGCTGCAGCTGCTGACAACTCCTGAATATTCATGTTGTTCAGTGGGTGGTTTGGAGCCTGGCAAAAGCAAACAATGAAACTGTCACAAATAAAATGAAATAAATAAAACCTAATTCCTGCACATATTTCTCTGCTGTGCATCTTTGAGTTCAGATAAAAATGAACAGCACAGTCCTTAAAATATTCATTTTTTCTTAATCGGAAACATAAAAGACAAATACTGGGTGGAAATTTAGTTAGTTGACCGAGTTTTATATATGTATACATGTATACGTATGTATCTTGCTTTTCTTTTGTAGTCAGTGAAAAGTATATTGTACAGAGTGTTAGTAGTCTAAAAGAATAGTGATAACTGCAGTGAGATTTTTGGCTCTGCAGGAGATACTCTATCTGGAAACACTGAAGTTTAGGAAGGTCCTTGGAGTGGGATTGATTTGTCCTGTTTGTACAGCACGGCAGAATCCCAGTTCATGACTGCCATGAAACACTACCATACACACTCACAAATCGCAGTAGCAGTTAAATGAAAACTACAGGCTGTCTACATTTCTTCCTCAGAATCATAGAATGGTTTGAGTTTGAAAGGACCTTAGAGGTCATCTAGTTCCAACCCCCCTGCCATGGGCAGGGACATCTTCCACTAGACCAGGTTGCTCAAAGCCTCTACTGGAAAGAAGCTGTATCTTTGCAGAAAAGAACTTATGTTTTCCCTTAGCTGGTCCAAATTAGCTGGCATTGTACCACTTCATCCTGGATACTTTACTAAGAAGTACCATTGTACCCACAGCTGGTGTTTCTCTTGCAGTTTTCTCAGCCTAGCTAATTCAAAATAACTAGCTTTTCTTCATGAGTTACTGAATACTTGTTCAGTTCACTAAATTGCTTCTCTCTCTTTCAGAACTCAAAAAATGGCTAACCTAATTCAACCAGTTGCACAAGATTACTGATTCCCATCCAGTTAACCAAACATAAATATCCATGGGAAGATGCCTTCCTTTTCTCCACGTATACCCCTCCATTTACATCTGAGTTCTCTCATTAAGGATGTCCACCCTGACCATTAGCTCTGGGGGCACAGGAGCAAACTTTACATCTAGAGCCCAGCTGTCATGGGGACTGTTTCCAGTCCCTGGGGAGCTGTGGCATCCCCCATGTATGGGTGTCTAACAGCAGCATAGCTGCATGAGAGCATTTGTGGACATGAACAGCTGTCAGCTGTAGACGCCTCTTGTGGATGCTGACTTTGTGTAGTATTCCCACAACATTTGACTGGACAGACAGCAAGCACAGCAACAGGAACACAGAGTCCAGAGCCTGAATATCTCATCTGTTGGTGTCCTTTGCACAGCTGAAAAGCACACTTGTGACTTAGAGAGGCACCTGGTGCCCAGGCAGTGTTTGGGGAGTAGCTGGACTAAACCATAATTAAAAATTAGGTCATCTAAAACAGCACTGCCCACCTACCTGTGCACAGCAGAACAGAGCACCCATGGGTTATTGAGGTGACACAGGAATTTGTCTTCTCTGTGACAACTTGTTTGTATTTTCTTAGGGTGCAGTTAATTAATAAAATAACACAAGTTAAAATGAGCCTTCTTGTAAAGGCCTCCTTCAATAATTTGGACCACCTATGGAATAAGCATAAAAACATCATAAATATGGAATAAATCCTTATCAAAAACCCTGCATGAACAGTTACAATAGAACTATCAGTGAAGCAAACATGAGGAAGAATCTAATTTGCCTTTTTCTTTAACTAAAATTTATCTCTTCTACCTTCACTTAATCATCACAGTTAAATTTACCTATACTGTTTTTCCTGAATTCTTTATTCAGTCCAGTTCATCACGTTTGTTTCCAAACTGTCCATGTTTATTTTTATCAGAATAATTTAGTACAAAAGCTGGCAATGTATATGTCAAGCAATCATTATAACAATATTTGTTTGAATAGCTTGGATTTCAATAGATTGGATAAGACAGTAAATTAGGGAAAAGAAATGAACTATTTGAAAGAAGACAGGGAAATAAATTTTTAAAAGCTGGACTTTAAAAATCCCATTCTTATATTTTTGGCATGTAAGATAACAACTGGTCTCCTGAGGTGAAACTGGCGCTTGCTATAGTCAAATGTAAAACTTCTCATGATTCTACTGGAGAGAAAATTCATCATAGTAGACAGCAAATGCGATATCAAGTTCTGTGGTGTGAACATCAAATGTTTTGAATGTTATCAGAAAATAAATTTCAGCTTCCAGTTTATACAGACATCTGTTACAATCTTAAAGGTGACACCGAATTTTATTTGAACAAGTCAGCCAACACTAAAATCCCTTTTTTGAAACACTTCAGTGATTTGTGTTTATTATTCATAATGTTACATTAAATGTCCATAAAGCAAACAAAAGATTTTTCTAACTATTCTTTCTGTTGTTTTTTTTTTATCCTTTTAATTGACCCCAGCTGTCCTCTTTTTCTCATTTCCCAGTAATAAGTGCATATGCATTCACTCAAACCAAGATTCAGTAACAAATGCTTACAGGACTGTTAAGATCTATTTGTTCTGCACCAGAACTGTAAGCTCCTGTTTTCTGAAGCTTATGGGTCTTTAGAGCTCCACTCCTGCTCTTATGTTACTGGTGCCTTCATAGCACTACTTGTAAGAGAAATCATCAAGTGACTGAAAATAAGTCAGATCCAGGTTATCAGAAGCAAACTGTGTAAGTTGGTCACTGCCTCTGTTAGTAAAGGTGTCTCCCTGACCTCAGGTATGCTGGCCATGTGGACCATCCATGGGCAGGCAACCAGGGCAGTAGCATGAATCTCCATCAGGACCACTTCCAACATGGCCAGCTACCTCCCAACCAGCTACAAAGAGTCAGACTAGCAAGACTTCACAGTGACATGACTATCCTCCATGCCCAGAAAGTGTCAGACTGAGCACAACACCAATGCAATTTTAACTTGTCAAAAAAAGTAAAGTCTTTCAGCACAAAGCAGTTATATTACAGGAGGAATCTACACAAAAGTTGTCAAATTTGTAGTGCTCTAAGATTCATGAAAATGATGCACATATGCAAAATTCCAAAACTGGTTAAATACAATCCTTTGTACTGGAATTTTAGCTATAGTGAAGGTTACAGTTTTTCAGTGCACGTTGGTGCTCAGTGTTTCAATAAGTTGTTGCTTTCACTTCTTTTTTTTTTTAAAAAAAAAAACATGTTCTGTCAGTCAATTTTCAACACACAGGTCATGGTTTCCACTTAGGAATTACCTTTGACATTGTCCTAGGCTTCCCTTTCACTTCTGGGTACAAATAAGACGACTGTAAAACTGTAATAGATGTTTGTGACGGGTTTGCCCTTCCTGGGGGCCAAACCACACACCTACTCACCCAGTTCTCCACCTCCCCCCATCTGACGATAAGGGAGAGAATTAAAGGGGTAAAGGGAAAAAAGGACTCATGGGTTGAGATAAGGACATTTTAATAACTAAACTACAATAATAACAAAAATAATACTATATACAAATATACAAATAAGTGGTACACAGTGATACTGCCCCCCCACCCGATGACCAAGGCTCAGCCTGTTCCTGGATAACAATCCTGGAGCAGGGTGGGTCCCAAAACTGCACTCACGGAACAAAGATAACAGTCTGAGTGTCCTAGACCATGAGCTGACTGGTTTGGGGGGGAAAGGCCTTGGGAGAGCAACCACCTGGAGAGAGATGACCCTGAGCAAAAGAGATATGGAACCAAAAAGGGCTGATCTTCCAGAAGGTCCTCACCTACATACTGGGCATGACATGTATATTATGGAATAGATTATTGTCTACTTTGGGTCTCAATCCTAAACCTAAGATCAAATCCTAGTCTAGTAACTGGGGCTGTGCTCCCTCCCAGCTTCTCCTCTTTGCAGACAGCCAGAGAAGCTGAAAGACCTTGGCAGCCACATAAACATAATTTTTTATCAGCTTTCTTCTGAGCACAATCTAAAACACAGTCTCTTGCTAGCTATTATGAAGAAAGTTAACTCTGTCTCAGCTTAACCCAGGACAATGTTGATGTTGCCATAAAGGTCATATGTAGCTTTCAGATTAGAATTGAACAAATTTCCCTCCATTTGGAAAATTAATTCTTCTTACACGTATCCTCATGAACTAGTGTAATGTAAAAAAGAAAACACCCAAACACCAAAGAAACCATCAAAAAATGATTAATAATGGCAGAAACCTGGAGCCCACTTTGCATAGACTTGTAGGTAACTGACATGCCCATATTTTGAAAATTAAACATAAAAAACCCTACTCATATTTACAGGTGGTGACTCTGGCACACGCTGAAAGCTGCTTAACTTTAAGGCATATATTTTTGGGACTTTCATCACAGCTATTTTCCCATAATAGTGACAAATTGGGGGAAGATCTCCTTGAGAGCAGCCCTGCAGAGAAGGACTTGGGGGTCCTGGTGGATGAGAAGCTGGATATGAGCCAGCAGTGTGTGCTTGCAGCCCGCAAAGCCAACTGTGTTTTGGGCTGCATTAAAAAAGGGGTGGCCAGCAGGGAGAGGGAGGTGATTGTGCCCCTCTACTCGGCTCTTGTGAGGCCCCATCTGGAGTACTGTGTCCAGGCCTGGGGCCCCCAGCACAGGAAGGACGTGGAGCTCTTGGAAAGGGTTCAGAGGAGGGCCACTAAGATGATCAGAGGGCTGGAGCACCTCTCCTATGAGGAAAGGTTGAGGGAACTGGGCTTGTTCAGCTTGGAGAAGAGAAGGCTCTGGGGAGACCTCATTGCGGCCTTCCAGTGCTTGAAGGGAGACTATAAACAGGAGAGGGAACGCCTGTTTACGAGGGTGGATAGTGATAGGACAAGGGGGAATGGTTTTAAACTAAGACAGGGGAGGTTTAGGTTAGAGATTAGGAGAAAGTTTTTCACCCAAAGGGTGGTGGCACACTGGAACAGGTTGCTCAGGGAGGTCGTGGATGCCCCATCCCTGGAGGCATCCAAGGCCAGGCTGGATGTGGCTCTGAGCAGCCTGGTCTAGTGGTTGGCAGCCCTGCATATGGCGGGGGGGTTGAAACTAGGTGATCACTATGGTCCTTTTCAACCCAGGCCATTCTATGATAATACCTTTACTTATTTGCTTTGGGATGAGAGTGTGTTTGAAGAATTATTTCCTGAACGTTACAAGGTCAGCATCTGGGGCAGTGATAAAGCAATGCTGCATAACATCTTTTTGATTTCTTAAGCTATTTTATTATTAGTGGTAGGATTCCTAAGAAGATCCTCTAGGGAATACATCAAAAATTCTTCTGATAGGCATCACCATAGCAGAGGGCTTTACACTTTTAGTATTAGTCTGGGTTTGGCACCATGTAGACTTTTATAGCTGGGTAAAAACTCTTCTGCTAATTTAAAGTAATATTTTTTCCCTAGTCTTTTGAAATTTGCAAAACAGATATCCAGTACAAGATTCACCCTTTATTTATCCTGAGGCATACTCTATTCATAATATTTTTATTAATTCAGGTTTTGCATATGAGTGCAACTTCAGAAAACTCTGCAGAGGTCACAAACAGTGGAGGAAGGTAGCAATCCTGTCTGGGGAATACCGTGAAAGAAAACTAAAAAGTTAAACAATTAGTGCAAGCTTTTACTTCTCAGTTCAGTCTGCCTTTAATTCGTTGATTTGTAACTCCTGTTCCCATAAGGATCAAAGGAAATAGATCTGAGCATCACTCCTGGCATCTTCTGCATATCTATAGCTCTTAGGTGATAGTGACTATTCTCTAGTCTCTGTCAGTTTATATCTCTTATAACACTCCAGTGTGGATACCAAGAAATTCTGCAGTTATCAGCTAGATATACAACTGATGTAGAAAAAATGTGAAGAAGGGACATATGGTGTTCCCCTATGTACAACGAATATGGTATCTTCCTATCATCATTCCCTAAAAATAAGAATATATCTTCTTATAAACAGTTCCTGTAAATTTGAAGTGTGGTAGTACAGAAATTTTCAACTAAGTAAAACCCACCTGCAATGTGAAACCCACCTCGTGCTAACGTAGCTGGAGGTTCTCATAGTGTGTCTTGAGTCCAAATGACTTCTCTAGAAACACCTAATAAAAGTTTTGAAGACTTTAGGGGATATTTTAAATAAATCTGACTCAATAAGGCTGTGTGTTTTATATGCCTTGGAAGATCTTTGATGAAAAAGCGTGTAATATGCTAGTGCTCTGAAACAAAATGTCACATAGGTTGTGTAAGAACAGATTCTTATACTTACTACAAAGAGAATCTTTCCAAATCATCAAAAGGGGAATATTGACATTACATTGAGAAACTCTGCTTGGGAAGTTATGACATGGGATGATGAGATCTACCAGGTTTCTGAGGTCCCATAACTTCATAATGCTTTATTAGATGTTTCGTCTATGATTAATGAACATTTGATATTATAATGATATTAAAATTCAAACCTTTTCCCTTTTTCCTTCCAAAATGAATGCAATCTAATTAAACTAACGTGATGGAGCTGGGAAGGAGTTAGTCAGTATTTATGTTCTCGTAGAAAAAAGCAACGTTCTTATTAGATCAGGATGTACTACGTAACACACGCCAAAATAAAATTCACTACTAAAACAGTTGTAGGGAGCAAGACATAATTCAGTCATTAAAAAAAAGCCTGAGTGTTATTACTGCCCTCTCAAGAGTTAAATGCCAACTGTGGAAGGTCCTCATCTTCCAGCAGCATCTGGCTGCTTGGCAAGGTCCGTAGACGGCCATGTTGGCAGTGTGAAAGCAGATCTTAAACTGCTAATGGCTGTGCTGCCTCGTTGACCTCGGTGTCATTTTCATTTGATTCACTTATGTTTCTGTAATTGTATTTGTCTATGAAAAGTTTTCCAGATAAGATTAGAATGATAATGTTAAATATTCTCATCTCACATAATTGCTATATTTATCTGTCGTTCATTGTGCATATATTTCTTCATAAGTTTTTGCATTTGTCTCACTGGCAATCAACATTGAATGTCAGTATTTCTTGCTCAGCTACTTCTATTCATGCATGCCAACTCCTCTTTCATCTTCTCTAAGACTTCCTCAGTGCATATCTCTCTACTCTCTTTCCTGTGGTTCAGCTCTAGTAAACAAATGCGAAGAGTTTGTCAGAAAATAAAAACTAAATATGGTTGCTGTTGTTTTTATTTTTTTTTTTTTGATCTGCATCCTGAGCAGATCATCTTGTGATCTCAGGTCAGTCTGGGGCCTACTGAATTCAAACATCAATATTTGAACACATTTAAATATTTTGTTTAAAAATATTTCCTTTAAACTAGGTATAAGTCTTCCACTGAACAGTGCAAGAAATTTCCATATATGGCATATTTTTAAATATGCTGAGATGAAAGCATCCATTCTCCTACCTGCTCAGATATTCTCTTTCTGGCATATGTTACTATAAAGATTTGTTGTACCCATTTACTACATGAATTCCAGGGGAGCCCTAAGGTTCCTTCAAGAGAGGTGCCCCTTATGTGGTAGGGTTTTTATAAAAACTCAGTGACAAAACCTCAAAGAGATTTTCACAGCATTTAGTTACTTTACCACTACCAAAGTTCAGGTCGTGCTTGGCTTCCTGAGGGCACAAAGTTTCTGAGGTGCCTATACTTGCTGTTTTCACCTCTTCCGCTAAGGTAGAGGTGAAATAATTCTGCCTCCTTCAGGACCAAGTTTAACAGCACAAACTTACTTTACTCCTAACAACTATCAGGATCCCTACCCTTAACTCTTCATACCTAAATTGCAAAGACACACAAGCTCAGTGGCTGACATTTCTGCTCTTCCACGGGGGTATGCAGAAGTGGTCAGCCGTCTGCTCCCCGGCTTCAAGGACAGAGGAACAACTCAGGACAGTCAGCTACTGATCATGAGAGCAAAGGAAGGAGGGTGTCCTTCTCTCCCCACTACTGAACACCAAGATGTGAAAAATTGAACCTTAAGACAAAGAATCATAGAATCATAGAATCATTAAGGTTGGAAAAGACTTCAGGGATCATCAAGTCCAACCGTCAACCCCCATCACCTGACTCACTAAACCATGTCCCTAAACACCACATCTACACATTTCTTGAGCACCTCCAAGAATGGTGACTCCACCACTTCCCTGGGCAGCCTGTTCCAATGCCTGATCACTCTTGCAGTGAAGAAATTTTTTCTAATATTGAGCCTAAACCTCCCCGGGTGCAACTTGAGGCCATTTCCTCTTGTCCTATCACTTGTTACTTTAGAGGAGAGGCCAGCACCCACCTCACTACAACCTCCTTTCAGGTAATTGTAGAGAGTGATGAGGTCTCCTCTCAGCCTTCTCTTCTCTAGACTAAACAGCCCCAGCTCCCTCAGCCGCTCCTCATAAGACCTGTGCTCCAGATCCTTCACCACCTTTGTTGCCCTTCTCTAGACCTGCTCCAGCACCTCAATGTCCTTCTTGTGGTGAGGGGCCCAAAACTGAACACAGGATTCAAGGTGCGGCCTCACCAGTGCCAAGTACAGGGGCACAATCACTTCCCTAGTCCTGCTGGCCACACTATTTCTGATACAGGCCAGGATGACCTTAAAGAAGAGAAAACAGAAAGATAAAATCCCCAATTAATGTAATGTAATGTATTTTATACACAGAAGCACCTAGTCTGTCTCTTAATTTCCCAATACATTCTTTATGAAGCCAAACTGAGCGTCATCCCTCCCCTTTGCCTCACAACCTGTTATGTTAACTAGATGATTCCTCAGTGACATTTGTGATGCAAAGCTGAGATTTTCAATACTGCCTAAAGGATTAGGCAATAGTAATTGAGCATGTAATTCCCCTTTGAAAATTCTATCCTTAAACTCTGCCCTGAGTTTAGAAATCCCAAGAGGTTAACCTTTAAGATACAGAGTAAGTTCATTAGAAAAGCTATGCTATTTCATTACAAAACCCTGCTGATTTGTGAGCAAACTCTTTCATCCTATATAAAGGCATTATTTCGCAAAATTCATCCATTCTGTGTCATCTTTACTTCTACAGAAAGCTGTGATTTTTATATACTTGATGAAGCCACAGCTTTCACCAGCTTAGAAGACAGATCAGCATATTAATGTGCTAGCAGAGCCATTCAGCATGTTGCTCTCTCTTAGCAAAGTTTGTAAGTACAGTAAGTGAAATCACTGCATTGGAGTAGGCCATCACTGTTTTCAATATTTAACCTTCCAATATTTTTGTGTTCTTTAGAGCAATCTAAAAATGTTTTAATATAAGCAGTTTATCTCAGAAGTGCTTTTATAAGTAGGAAGCAATACACAGGTACAACAAACCCACTAGTAAAAAAATTCATAGCACATGAATTTCAGTACATTTTGCCAAAGTATAACAGAAATATTGCCTTAAAATTATAATCAGATCTAAAATCTAGACCTTATTCACCACTATAATTCTTGTTTTCAATAGACTTGCGTAGATATAATAAAAATGTATTTGTAAAAGGAAGCAAACTAAGAACCTCCAAGAAATGGTGAATATATCACTGGTTTTCTTTGACTCTTTTGTGTTACAGAGCATTTTAAATTTTGTATCCTGGAAGCAAGGGAATGTAGTGTTGAGAATGGGCAAGATCACATGTAATTGTTTATTCCAGCTCCAAACAAATCCACTCCAGGGCTGTTTCAGTAAAAGATGTAAACAGTGCCCTGAGAATTAATGGGAGGTGTAAAGTATGAAGTTTGGTGTCTAGAATATTCTTACCTCATTTATTGCAGAAGTTGCACAGTCCTATGACTTGGGCAGCTGAGCACTGCTAAACTGTATCCTACTTACAAGATCCTGGCCAGATAATCTAAAGTAAACCGCTCACAGCTGTTCATAGATTCTGTATTCCTCACAGCTTGTTTTCCAGCTTTAGATAACTGGGGATGTGTGATCTGCAGAAGCACTGCAAATTTGCAACTTAAAACATAATGAGATTGTGCTCTAGAGAAATCTAGATGTAGAAATCAGCAACATGTATGGGAAAATAGTCTTTTCAAAGTGACACATAATATACTGATCTCTTCTGACATCTGTGTGACTGAAATCTGTGAAGAAGAACTTGGGATCACAGGGAAGACACATTCGTTGCTATCCCTGATGTCAGTGGTGTGAGCTGTTGCAGCACCTATGAAGATGCAGGTTCTATGCACTATGCAGCAAAAAAAGGCAAGAGATACGCATTTGATGAGGATATAAAATGGAACAGTTGTTCTTTCCATGAACATCATATATTTTTTGAAAGGAATGACAAGGAAGTCATCTGGAAAATATTTTATAGGTGGTATCATTATGGCTATGTACTAAAGGATACCTACAAAAGAACAGGAACCAATTAAGTTTACATGCACAATAATAATGCAGCTATTTTCTTACTATTGACTCATTATTTAAGATCCTTTATATTCATAGAAATACTCCATGTGATAGTGTGTTTCATTTATGTATTTACATTTTCCCCTGAAAATTTTGATAAAGGAGAAGCCTTTTGTAAAAAGCCTGAGGTATGGGCCAATTATGGATCATTTCTAAGAACTGCATTTCTTTATACTGACTGTTTCATACATTTTATAATTTGAAATAACCTGAAGGTCCTACAACGATGTAAAAGCAGCCTCCTCAACCAGAGCCAGGGCAGCAACCAACATCATTCAAGGCTATTTTTCACTCTGAGCTCAACATATAGGTTAGCCCTAAAACTTTAAACTGTAAATGTAAAATTATTTCAGTCTTCTGGCTTTATTACAGATTTCTTAAAGGAATATTGTGCTAATAAACTGAACACAGCTGTAAAATTTCAGACAAAACAAATCATATTTTGGCTTTAGGGGCATAGTGAACTACTGTGATAATACACCACACACCATATTGTGGGGAAAAAGGGCCAGAAAGCATGGCTTAAAAATGAAAAAAAAATAAAAATTAATCTTTTTCTTCATTCAGAGTCTTTGTTATTTTCCTACATGGAGCTAGGCCAACATATCACAAATGTTAAGTTTGTTTTGTCGTCTGACTAAACAAACCCTGCATCTAAATTAATGAGAGAATCAGCCAGCTAGCCTATTTCTCTGCTTCTGAACATTGATAACATGCAGTGAGACAGTTCACAGAAATGAGCCTTCTTGCACGTTTTCACCAGCCCAGGAGCTATTAGGAAAAAATACACATTAACAATACCAAGAAGTAAAAGTGTATACATTAGTCCTGCCTGAATTTAATTGACCTTTCCACGTCTGTTTATATGTACTCAAGTACACAGACATATAGAGATGTGTGGATGTGTGATTTGTCTGCAGAAATACACAAACATAAGGCAAATCCCCTACAAAGATTCAAAATGGCTAGCATTTGCCTATCTCAAAACTGTGACATTTCAAAATAAAGTACAAAATCTTTACATATCACACATTTTGAGGAGTCTTTGGGTTACAGTACTACTAGGAAGACTCTCTTCTGTCAAGCGTTTTACAGATGCAATAGCAGTCATGATTTCTTACAATCTAAATACACAAAGCAAACAGGTGATGGATAGCAGTAGTGGAAAACCTATTACACAGAACAGTGCTATAGCCAGTTCGGGGAACAGAATTTCAGTTTCTTGCCTCCCTTACAGCTGTTTCTTAGCCTCTTATATTCTCCTTGTGCTGCCACATATAATCACAGGAAAGCTTACAGCTTTTGATAAGAAATTGCATAGCAGAAAATAGGAATGTTCAATTTTTGAGAAGCTGCTAGCAAAATCTGCATTTGTAACATGGGGATTTTGTTTTCTATTTGTAGGCCATTACAAAGGATGTCAATACCAGGCACTTCAGTCCCATTGCAGTGTAAATAGCTCAAAGCTAGAAGGCTCGCTAACATAAAAATTAACAGAGAAATCATCAGAAGAAATGAAAAACAGAACATACACAGAATGACTGTTGCAGCAGGGTAGGAGATAGAGAGGGCTGTTATGAAAGCAGGGACTAGGCTATTACTGATCGTATCCTTTTCTATTGCTTCTCCAGCACACATATGCACATACTTGGTGTGACTTTTAATAAAGCACCCACACAACTTTCAGAAAGTTTGGAATCTGAACCTTCTTTCTCTATCCAACAACATTTCAGGGGATTATCCTGTGATTTGGTACGTAAAGTCTCATTTGCTATCCACTTCTTAGAAAACAGCTATCCTCCTGATCATATTGTCCTAGTCCACATAAAAATGCGTGAGCACAGTTCTCTTTTGCTGTTAACATGGCCCATAAAACATGCAATAATAAAAAAAAAGTAGCAATTTTGATCATACAGAAGTCAAATAAATCATCGATCCAAGATTTAAAAACAAACAAGCAATCATGCATTGGGCCAACTTCTGATCTCTGAAATAGGGGGAGGAGATAAGGATGCTCTTTACTCCCACTCTAACACATACTGAAAAAGTATACTGGGAAGTCCCAAGGACTGTGAGGACAACTCATAAGTGAGCTATGCTGTTTTATCCTGATCCAAACCTCCTCTTAGAAAACACGTGGAAGAACTAAGGTGACCCTCCTTTGTTACTTGTGTCATACATTTTCAGAAAAACTCTTCAGAATTCCATAATTACAAATTAATTAAACAAGAGTGAAAAATAAATAAAAACTAATCAAGAAGTATTCAGTGGCAATAAGTCTCAAACTTTTGCAAGTTCCAAATGACTTTTTAAACTAATGAGTATCAAAATGTCACGCAGTCCTCAGAAATGTAAGGTGTCCTCAGTTAGCCAGTCAGAAAATTGCTATGTCAGTTTGGATGACCAGTTCCTCTGGAGAATGAAGGAATTGTCCAGCAAGCAGAAACAGCAAACCTCCAATGAGTAGATTTCATGCCTTCTTGGTTTAACACTGTGTGTCTCATATTCTTTTGACTAAAATTCGTCCTACTAGCAAATATAGACTTTATGTAAATGCTTCAATAAACCAAAGTTTTTTAATAAATTCAGTGTTAACAAAATAAAGTGTGTACTTCTCTAATCAACATTACAAACACATGAGTGAACTCTGGTATAAAAATTGTCTTAATGTCATTCCCCACTTCCAAGTATAAAAGAAGTCTCTGTTCAGCTTTGTCTTCCATTCATTCACAAGCTGCTGATAATATGCATTCTGGTTCCCTGTTTGTTTCTCTTTTGTCTGCAAACTTTGAAAATCAAATAAAACTTTGATTGTTTATGTTATCCTATGTGAAACCAAATATGAAAACTAGCTATTACAGTATAGAAGTATCCTCACAAAACACTTCTTACACCCTACTATGTCAGTTCTAGAAAAACTTCTTTTCCACAAGGATAGAAACTTGCTATTTGTAAAAAAAAATATTGTTGGTTCCCTCCACCTTTTGATAATCATTAATGCCAGCTTCAGGACATAAAAGTTTAGATACAGTAAGAGGGCAAATGTTACAACCATTTCTTAAGAAGCACCATGGCCAGAAGCTACATTTTCTTGATCTCTGAAAATGTGAAGGTCATTCTTTCCAATGACCTTTTTCATCTCCAGATATAAAGTTTATAAGGTAGTATTCTAGACAAGCAAAATTGGAGATATCTTCTTCAGTGCTTGAATAAATAACTCGTTTTAAACTCCTTCTACTAATGTTAAGAACATCTTTACAAAACTGCTTTTATAGTGCAATACCTAGTACTAGCTTACTAAATTCTTGTCAGTGCTTCCTATAACAAGTATACAATATGACTATTTAACATTTGTGGATATAAAGATATAAATCTTTTGGTTACTCCATTAAGTACTTCAGGGAGTTTATTTTTGGCATTATGTTCAAGCTGTTGCATTGAAACTCTTGAAGAGAATAACTGGACTAGACTTATTAAGGAAATAAACCCTTGATTTTCAACATCAGTAAATTCCACCAAAAGAGCAGCTTTGCTTAATGAATCATTGGCTCCCCAAATATGCGAGAAAAGACTTTATAGTAGTAATAAACCCTAGGGTTAGGAGGGAGTCTCTATTCATTGTAGGTTTGGTTATGAAAGGTACCCAATGTGAAGTGGGACAAAGCTCAGGCATTTCTGTACAATGTAGGTCACAGTTCAAGTGTAAGCAGGTATAAAATTATGTTTGTGGGTTTTATACTTAGTAGGTAGAATAGATTTCTGTTGTCATAGATTTACAATTCTATGTTGCATAATCAGACTGAAAGGGGTCTCAAAAGATCACTGAAATTACCAATCTGTCCCATTGTAAAATGAGTTGTTCCATTCCTGACTGATGCCTTTGTCTGTCCAGGGCCTTTGTCTGTCCAGTGATGGCAAATCACAGCCTTCCTAGGCAGGGAGATTTTTCCTGACTGGAAACACTCCTACTACCTAATCTGAATTCTTCATGCTGGAATTTAGCCTACTGCTTCTTGTCATACCCAGCAAGAATTGAGAAACAGTTCTTTTCTTTCTTCTTTGAAACAGCTTTTTGCGTATTTAAAAATGGATGTCTTTTCTCTTCTACAGGTTAAAAATATCACAAATTTGTTCAACTCATTCTCCTACAGCAAGGTGGGTTTTTTTTGTGGTGGGGTTTTTTGTGTGGGTTTTTTTTCGGTTTTGGGGGGTTGTTTGTTTTTAAACAAAAACAACAAAAAAAACTTTGGGCCATTCTTTCTTCTCTTGTCTGGACTATTTCAAATTGATTCAACTCTTTGTTGCAGTGAGATGACCAAATGGAGTACAGCAAGTTATCCACAAAAGCAACAATTAAAAAAAAAAAGCATCACAGCCATTCTACTCAATAACAACAACAATAATGAATAGAGAAGCATTATTTAATGGCTCCTCAGGGATGGACACTTAAGTTCCCAAACTTCACAGAAACAGCATGCTGCAGACTCCAGAAGGGGTTCTTCAGTACAGCCCCTAACATATTTAACTACTGCTTCTGCAGCTTCTGAAAAAAATACTTCGAGAATAAATATTGATATTCTTTCCTTAAGGAAATAGTTTATCAAAGGTAGAAGTCATGTATCTCTTTTGTTACTAACAGGAAGATTACAACAATCCTATTTAAAAATATTCCTCTGCTTAGGAAATTCCAACATTTAATACAGTCACAGTATGCGCCTGAAGAGCATTGCCTCTCCAAGGACCTTCTCATATGACTAAGACTGTATACCAGGCCAAGCAATAAAAAGCAGACCTCTGCTTTTTCACATCATGTCCTCACGTGGTGAATTTCCTTCATGCTGCTAGTAGTGAGGAACTGTGAAGCGGTCCTACCATTACATTAGTTCATCTTGCAGCCTACATTAGCAACAGTTTTTACAATCTTTAAATGAACCTTCCATATGGATCATGAGCTGGAGTTAGCCCCAAAAATAAGGGAACTTTAAAAAGCTGCTTCATGGCAGCCACCCCCACTTTCTGTCAAGTGCATCTTTTCATGTAAAGAACAAGGAAGATCAAATACAACAGCTTACAAGGTTGATCCCTGCTTGATTGTGTTGTTTGTTTCATATTTCTGCTCAAATGCATCAAGCTTCCCTGAAAAGCTCAAGGTTTTGGCTTGGTAGGGACAGGAAACTATTAACTGTCTGTACATATCCTTCCTAGGAGGTTTATTGCAGTATGAAGCCAAGACTTACGAAGCGTATGTATCATATTTGTTTAAAAGTTGCATGAAACCCCCATTGTCACAACATGTCACAAATAGAGCCACATCTTTGTGATAAGTGTCACAAGAGATGAAAATGAAAAAGTTTAGTTCACAATTCAAGGTCAACTTCACTCTCCTGCTGAAGCCTTCAGTCTGTCTTAGGAAAGGTCATCTCTGACTCACAGCTGTGGAGATTTCTCAAAGCAGTGTGTTGATAGTTCAGTCCCCAGAGGACACAAGGAAATAGCATAATTCTGTTACTAATTTAGTCGTACCCTCCAGGGTAAGCAGAGGATAATACAAGGGAGGAAGACTTGTTTGGCTACAAAGGCACTAGATTGAAACAGCTCTGATCTGGGAAATGAAAACCGAATCAGGATATTATGCTATGGAACATATGTTCATGTGTATCAAAATGCTCTTACAGGAGATAATATTCTTATGCTTCTGTCAAGTATTCAATATAGAATACCAGTAGTTTTCAAGAAATACAAATTATTAATTAGCATCACAGATTCTTTTTAATCTCACTTTTGTCAAAATAATCTGCTGTGGCCCCAATTAAGAAACTTAACCTACTAACACCATGGTAAAATCAGTCCAAACAAGAAACAATTCAGCACCTGACTCTTTTAAGTTATCGGTAGGTTTACTGCAACCATGAAAATAAAGCTATTAGGCATATAAGCAACTCCCACTCGTCTAAATTAAAAGTGCTTGCTTGTATCTCTCTGCATCTAGGTTTCTCCATCTGTGAAATTAGGAATCGGCTCTCTACTTGTTTCTTATAATCTATGTGGAGTTAGAAAAAAAATCACTATACCAGGAGTTACAGTTTACACTGTTTTTCATCAACACCATTACTTGCACAATATCTAAGTTCAAATGAAATGCACAATATTATTCACATTTTACATGTACAGAGTATAAGGATTGTAAGCCTCTTTTGCTCAAGGTCACTCTTGGAAAATACCTAGCTAGATCCAGCCTACGGTAATAATTCAAAGGAGAAACACAGGCAAAATTTTTATCGCATGCAACCACATGACGAACTCTGCCTGCTTTTCCTCATTTGATCTTTTGGAGGGGAGATGTGAACTTAACCAACATATCTTTATCGTTCAGGGAACAATTCCTCCAGGGGGACTCATCCAGCCCCGTGTTTGCACATATTAATTCCTCAGTTGCCTTTTCTTGCCCTTAGTTTCAAAACCTCTTAATACTAAGCATTCCTTTTAAAGCCTCACTCCCAACCATATACAAACTTGCACCTCTACTGATTTGCACTCGTCAGATTAGTTGTTAACCACCGTGCACACTACAACTTCACTTCTACCAAGCTCAACTCTATCTAGATGCCCACACTGCCCCTACAAAATAAAAATTCTGAAGCCAGCTGATGCTATTCCCACCCCTGTTATGAAAAAACTCCCAGCACATCTGTGAAGGCATGGCTAAGACCCATCCCTTCTCCTCTTAAAAGTCCACATCTTGCAGAGCACCAAGTCAACTTCTCAGGGCATTCTGATGGCACATTGCATAGCTAGAACATACCGAGCTCCAGATAAAAGCTATAAAATTGAGTTAGAAAAAACATTCTATAAAATACAGATTTATGCACCCTACCACTGTTCCACTCTAATGTAAGGATCCCTGTCTCAAGGAAATCAAGAGAAGTGAACGGCCTTTAAAAAGATTCTGGTGATAGAACCCTTTCTTTTCTTTAAATATTCATATAAGAAAAAGCTGAAGCTGGAAGCAGCCTGCAGTCAGTGAGGCACTTACCAAAGCTGAAATTACACAATGTTACAAAAAGGGAAGGAAGTAGAATGAGAAATGCAGGAAGACCTGAGAACAAGTATCTGTTAAGTGCAATACACCATGCGACAGACAAAGCTGAGATAAAATTGCTACAGAAAATAAGCTGCTTCTAAAAATTTATCACTGTGGCATGGTAGCAGAGTGTCATTACACTTGGTACAGAACTGGAGGCCTGATTTTGAATGCCTCATAGTGAGTGCTCCCCCCACTGTCTGTGCACTGGTGTAATCCTCATCAGTCTCCCAGCCCAAGGAAGAGGAAGCTGCTGATTGAGGACAGCCACGACACTGTGCAGTTTGCCTTTGGTGAAGTCAGCAGTGAGCTCTCTGCATATCATCCCCACTAGCCATCTTATTTATGAAAATCTTTGGCCTGGATTTCTAATTGACTTCTCACACAGAGTTTAGTAGTTGTTAACTACCCAGGAGCATGGGGAGAGCATGAGTTTTCCTGCAGTCATCAGTAGTAATGGTGAAACCAACCCCCGCAGAGGATTAATCTAGATGACCCACAGCCTCCTAAGACTTATCTGCATCACCTGAACCTTTTTTTCTTTCTGCTCTCAACAGTTTTTTCAACTGATGTGTGTATTGAATTGAGACTGTAATCTCACTTTCTGAAAAGGATGGGGAAAAGGATGCGTGTGTCTATATAGCAACAGAATGACCCCGAGCTGAAGATGAGCAAGCTGAATGGCCAGCTTCATCTGAGACAGGAGTGACGTTTCCCAGGGAAACACAGCACTAAATTAAAAATTAATGAAATAAAAAGAATCTATGAGCAAGTGTGCTGACAATTTTAGGGAAGCTGTCATTTCTGTTTCTTGGATTTACCTTTCACTGCTACACTGAGCAGTCCTGACTAATCTGAAACTGCAAATACGCTGAGTCTGGGGTCCCTAGACTCCTCGTTCAGTCTAATACTCAACAAAAATGGTCGCCAGTACAGCTATTAGTAGGAGTAAGTAACACGCTGCCTGTGGATTTTTCCAATTGCTTTCTGGTAACTGTCAGAGCTATTAATGTGTTCCATGCCAAAGATGCTTCCCTTAAAGAATTTCTTTCAAGGTACAAGTTATTTGTACTCCCACAATAACTCACCTTATTTTTCCTCTGTACTCTGAGCTAGAGTTTAACCCAAAATGTCTGCTGCAGGGAAAAAAAGGGACTCAGACATTAAATGTAAATAGGAGACAACCTCCTTTCTACGCAAGTGGTTTTAATTTAGATCTAGGAATATGCGCTCTAAGTATTCTTATGCGCACTGGTATCATTACCAGTAAAAATATTGCACTTATCAATTCACTATAGCTAACTTCTTGTACTACCCTCTCTGTCTTTTGTGGGAGATGCATGGGATTTTTCCACAGGTTTCTACAGCAGTCTCATAATAAACATGCAGGCTGCTGTAGCTGAACCACCAGAACACTGGACTCACTACTCTTTAATTAGGACATGGGGAAATGTGTGATGACGTGGAATCATCAGCTTCTCTCTCAAATATTCCATCTTTCAGGAGAGCAGCCAGAAGCGGGATAGAACTAAATATCAAAGTTTTCAAACTCTACATTTGAAAATATTTCAAAGTTTTGAAAATCTTTTTAATGTGCAATTAAGATAACTCACAGGCATTTGGAGGAAAGGACTGAAGCTAGTTGGAAATCCTGAATATGTGTTAGCTCTAGCCATATCTTCTTTTGTCAAGTTTAACCATTTCACGTTTAAGAATTCACACTAAGATTTCAACAGTATATCTTACGTGTATTTTTAAGCCCCAAAATACCAACAGAGAAAACTCAAAATACTTTTTAAAACATGCATGTTTTCTGAAAATTTTTCAAAACCTACTTATTCATATGAAAATATTCAATTAAGAAATCAGGATTTTCATGAATATTAGTCTAGCTGAAAAATGCCTATTCCAACTCAGAGATAGAACTCACCATAAAAAAATAAAAACTAAGGAAAACTATACTTTACCACTCACTGTTATAAGACAACAGGGAATCAGTGCAAGGCTTGTCGGAGGAAATTTTGTGAAAATTATATTGCCTAAAATGTGACAGCTTGCTGCTATTACTACACTGAAGCCTCAATGTCATTGATGGATCAAGTACCAGAACAGAAGCAGGGACCTCTTCAGATTGGAAAACGTTTGATTGTAAAGCTACTCTGTTTCATCAGCATACTCACAGATATGTGAAGATTTCACTGCAGCAAAGCCAGAGCTCCTCCTGACAAAACACTGCTTTCGACATTATTACATCAACAGGAGCAAAAGCAGTTGGCAAGACACTTATTCTGACCCTGTGCCTGGCTACCTATTAGGGCTTTTACCAATGCACCTATGTCTGCTTTGAGGAATGGGCTTTTTTGAACTGTCCTAATTGATGTCAAGAGAGAAGACCCCAGTTTTAGTGTAGCACAGGCAAGAAAAAAAAATAATGGGAATATTTTTGTTCATTCTATGACACGGCAACATTTTCACTGTGATTATCAACTCACAACACAGTTAAATGTAAATAAACCCAGGCATAAGTAAAGACACAGTAAGATGAAGAATAGACGACAGCACAAAGCACCAATCTCTCAAGTAAGGCTGCAAGCATTTCAAAGAGATGTTGAAAGATTTCTCTTAATAACTTAAGTTACTGAAAAGACATATCTCTCCATAAAGTATTTCTAAAGCATGTTCAGAAATCTCACTCTGCACGACTACTGCTGAAATACAGGGAAGAAACACAGTGGCAGTTCAATTAGTACATACATTTACACTCTTAAGGTCCTTTATCAGTGTCTGAAAATAATGAGAAATCATAAAAGATGCTGAAAGATGACCCTTGCTTTATTTCCTTTTCTTTGGGCAAAGGTTAAATTTATCAAGTCTCCCAGCACTCAGAAAAGCTCAAGGACTATTTTTTTCCTGGCACGTGGATCCCAGGAAGAACCATGAGAAGATTCTGCAACGTAGCTTGATGAATAATGAGGGGCCACATGTTCAGCTTTCAAGAGAACCAGCTCTTCTCAGTTCTTCCATTAAGCGACGTTATGGTACTGGGTACTTTTTTTTTTCAATTTCCCCTTTGACTGTCTTGTTGATTTAGATTACAAGCATTTGTTGCAGGGACAGGCTTTTGCTATTGTCTGCAGATTTCTTTACTAAAAAGACTTTTAATTCCAGGTTGTGTCTTCAGGCGTTACTTGAATATTAACCTTGAGAAGCAGATGTCTACTGCAGACCTGGAGGGTGACTGCTGGACCAAGGAGGCACAAGCCCATTTCCTGTAAAAAACCTGTGTTTCCTTTTGGTGTGACTAATGTAGGACACAGACAGATAATGAGTTTCCCAAAGTATTCCCTGCCTTGTGTTGTCTTTTCTGGTGGCAACACATCTCTTGTCTTTCAAGGGCTGCTCACTACCTAAAATGTGTCAGTCCCTATTCTGACACCATGTTTCCTGTGGTTGCTCAACCAATTACTAATACGAACATGAGTATCCATGTCAAAATCATGTATCGGAGTTAGAATTTAGGATTCAGCCAAAGATTCCTTCTTCATCAGACATTATCTACTTGTTTTTTGGGAAGAAAAAGACAAGTGGCTACAAAAAGGGACTCTCTGACCCTTTTCCTCAGCTGCTTCAATAGCTTGGACACTGAAGCAGATGCACATACAGCTCCAGGTTTCAGGGGTCTGCTATGGAAACTAGGACCAGACTGCAGTGTATTACAGCAGATGAAGCTGGATCACAGCCTCCCTACCTCCCAAAACCTCTTACACTGCTTGGACCACCAGCTCATTTGCCAGTAAGTGCCAGTTTCTGTCTCTAATCTGCACGTATGGTGCCTTGAATTACTTTAACTTAGTATCTAATACATGCCGGCTTTGAAGAAGTACAAGCATAAACAGTGGTTGAGACAACATATCAGTTCTTCCAGGAAAAATGTTGTTCCAAAGTGGAACTAAGGTGTAAACTAACGGGGTATGCGGTGGAGAAGTGGAGGACCCCAGGAAAAAACAAGACCACCTCTAACAGGTCAGGAACGGGATTCAGAGAGAAAAAAAAAGTTGTTTGGACTTTAACTTCTGGACCTGGAAAATAGTACGGTTCAAAATACGTTTACCTGTAAAAGAATGACAATACATTTCCCACACACAGCAGAGGGTTTGTACCTGAGGTAGATAATGAAATCTTAATCACCATTACATGGCTTGGAAAAATGGATTTGCTGTGACAAAATGTTTTTTAAGAAGTGTGAATTCTTGTTAAATATGTGAAGACAACATCAGAGCTAGGAATTTTTCTTCCTTGAAAATTGAGGGAATACTTAAATTGGCATTTTAATACATTTTCTGAGAGACCACATCAAATGTTGGTGGAGGTTGTTGTTAAAAAGGTGTAGAAATAGGTAAGTGTCCATAATAAATAGTTGATGCGCTAATAAATGTAACTATTCATTATAATTTCATTATAAATGAAATAGCTTTTCTTTTTGTTACAATAATACACACACAGCATTGTCCCCATATTTTAGAGTGCATTTAATGCATTTGAAAGGTATCAAATTTCTGCAGAATAAACAGCTGTTCTGTGTCTGTTTGGATATATTTCTAGAATGACAAACAAGAAAGCTGAGCTAAAACCCCCTTTGAAGATGTCCTCAATAGTGAGGTAGAAGAGGGAAAGATCTAGTTTTAAAATATGTATACAGAATACATGACACAGAAAAAAACCTTGCTTAGGAAGAGAATAATGTTCCGACTGCACTGCTTTATATGTAGTGTTTGTATCCACAGAACAAAGGTGTTAGCAGTGCTATTTTATTTTTCTGCTGGTCATTCAATTTTGTAATCTGTCTGCACACATTCAAACTAGTAAAGAATTGCTTCCATAAAGAAGAGGGCAAAGTGTTAAATTGTTAAATGAAATGTATTCTTGGCAGAGTCTATAGACTGACAGGCTGAAACCCTTGCTGCCAGAACGACAACACTTTCACCACTTTGATTGGAGATGAGCTTTCTTCCACAGATGTTAGGAACAGAATTGTTATTAACATTATCTCTTCTGATGCAAAGCAGAAGAAGAGTCAGACTGTCACTCTGCAATTCCTGAGTGGTAATTCAACTGGAGCAGATAATTTAAAAAATATCTTATTTTAAATTATCCAGATGATCCCTTTGAGACAAATACCAGAGAAGAAAAAAAATTCTTATTTTGACAAAAAAAAAATTGTTGCTGTTTGAAGACAAGGGATAAAATTTCAAGAGTATTTAAGAGAAGTGAGAGCTAAAGTTTTATTAATTTAAGGATGGAAGTCCCACAGGAACATTTGAAATTATAATTTAATAGCCAATTAGGACACAATATGGAATTTTTTCCTCCTGCTGATGACTAGAGGCTACTGATGTTGTCATGTTTAATATATAGAATCAATTCAAATAAGGAGAGTTGGTGTATCCATTCAAGATTTCAACTTGTGTATGTGTCCTTTGACATTTGCAAAACAAACATATTCATGGAAAATAAATAGTTATAATCTTCTGGAGATATGCAAGTCTATTTTTTAATGACTTAGATGACTCATTAAAGTATGGTGGCAGTATCAAGTTGTATCAAAGAATGTCAAATTGTTTCAATCATATCTGATTTGTGCAGTCTTAAACACCCTGTGTGAGGCAATTCAACATGACGTGGAACCTGATACAGTATCTGAAAGGTCATTATTTTTATCTGCATGTTACTTTATGACTCCAAACAAGATTTTTTGTTTAAATTTGATGTTCTGTTGAAGTTCTCGCTGAAGTCAACAATTTCATTGTTGTTTATTATGAATCAAATACAACCCAATGAAAATCTTAAGATGTCTGGATTTACACTAGTGTAAAACAAGTAACTGATCCTTGACAGAGAAAATTCCTACTGATAGTTACACACTGTTACAAAATGTTAGATCCATATGAGTGAAGAAACCAACATGAAATTTTCCACTATATTTCCACAATACTTTTAACAGATTAAACTACAGCAAGACAAGGTCAAAACTTTTAAATATTTAAAGCTTTGGTTTTTAAAAATAAGCCCCTATAAAAATAAAATAATCAAAAATTTAGTGATTTACAGTGACTTATAGAACCAAAGAGATAACTTCAATAGCTATATCAAATGTATTTGTAAAACTTTTTGAAGTCACTTATCAGATCAGGTCTGTATTCTAATTACAACCCACAAGTTAGAAAATTTAGTGATATGATTTGTATCTTGTAGAAATAAAAAAGAAATTTTATTTGTTACAGTACACTGTGCATCTCATTTCTTTTAAAATAGCAACACCGACAGTGTTCAGCATAGTACTGGAAAGTAAAATGGTGCTTTATAGCTCTTTCTAATTTCTACAGAACCACCTGTCTGTTACACATCCCACCCTTATCATTTTTATCTTCATTAGCAATTCCCTTGTCAATATTCTCTAAAAAAAGTACAAAATGAATACTTTTTTTAGAAACACAGACTCAGCTGTCTCATCTGTGTCTGTCAAACTGATATGTGCCATCTCTATTTAGAAAATCAAGTCGTGCTGTTGTTCCACCAGTGTATATAAGTATTGATACTTTATGCAAATAAGTGTATACTATTGCACATAGGATAAATCCTTGGAATTTGTACTTCTAGTCTATATGGTTGAATTATGGTATAACGATGCTTGGTGCAAGATTCTAACAGCCATATTTTTGATATAATCAAAATAATTTATACCACAATCTTGCCTTTCCTTTAGAAAATCTCTTTTCATGCTAATAACAAGGGACGGAGATACCTCATTCTTAAACATAAATATTTCTATTTGAGACATTAATATTTTATATTTGCTCTATAAAGCGGGTGCCAAGATCATACTTGCTCAATCTCCTTTGGTTGTTTCATGAAGAATAAAACCATGGATCATCTAGAGAAGGACATCCATCTAGAGGGTAGTTAACCTCCAGCTTGTTAGGATGTCACGTTAGGAATGTCATAGAAATAGATTCACAGAATCATAGAATGGTTTGGGTTGAAAAGGACCTTAAAGATCATCAAGTTTCAACCCCTCTGCCACCCTCCACTCGACCAGGTTGCTCAAAGCCTCATCCAACCTGGCCTTGAACACCTCCAGGCATCCACAGCTTCCCTGGGCAACCTGTTCCAGTGACTCACCACCCTCACAGTAAAAAACTTCCTCCTAATATCCAATCTAAATCTACCCTCTTTCAGCTCAAAACCATTACCCCTCATCCTATCACTACACTCCCTGATCAAGAGTGCCTCCCCATCTCTCCTGTAGGCCTCCTTTAGGTACTGGAAGGATGCTCTAAGGTCTTCCCAGATCCTTCTCTTCTCCAGGCTGAACAACCCCAACTCTCTCAGCCTGTCCTCATAGGGGAGGTGCTCCAGCCCCCTGATCATCTTTGTGGCACTCCTCTTGGTCCGCTCCATCAGGTCCACGTCCTTCCTGTGCTGAGGACTCCAGAGCTGGATGCAGTACTCCAGGTGGGGTCTCACAAGAACAGAGTAGAGGGGGAGAATCACCTCCCTCGACCTGCTGATTCTTCAAAGGAAACTAAATCAGGAAATCACTAGAGGGATATAGGAATTTTGGAAATAGATATCAATATGTGACAAATGTGTAACACTATCTACACCTTCAGAAGATTAAACATTTTGAACTTCAGAGAGAAATCATCAGAATCCAACAGCTTTTCTTGAAAAATAAGAAAAAACTAATTTGTACATTCATTTCAAGTCATTTGAAGTACAGGAATTGTACAGAGGTCACAACGAGCAAATATTTTAGTTTCTGTTTAATGTAGACCAGATTCTGATATTCCTCCCAATCTGAAAAGCATCTTATTCCCCTGAAGAGTTGTCTTGAGGACTTTGCATCTTACATAAGCAGGTAAGGCCATGCTAGCTTACAAGAGATTGGGGTTATTGGAGAGTGAGGGCTCTCTCTTATATTCCATGAAATAATTCAAAAGACATCAGTTCCATCCCTATATTTAACAAAAAAAAAAAATCAGATCTGGAAACATTTTGGAAAATGAGATTCTTCCTTTCTAATTAGTCCTAATGAACTGTTCCTTATTGGAGATCCACTGAATAGACATTTCTTAGGAGTACTTTCAGCATTTCTGAATAGGCTTGAGAAATAACTAAAGTCATGCATGCCTGGTAATAAAGATTTTCTGTTCTTCCTAAAGTGAGAAACAGTGAATGTTATACCTTCATCTGTTTGTTGTTTCATTTTTTAACAGATGACTATTCCTTCCCTCCGAAGCATACTGGCACACAAAATTTATAAGCAAAGAAATCAACCAGCTGCTTGTGAAGTGCTGGCAACCTGTATCTTGTGAGAGTTTCTT
This sequence comes from Pterocles orientalis, assembly GCA_011057875.1. Taxonomy (NCBI): domain Eukaryota; kingdom Metazoa; phylum Chordata; class Aves; order Pterocliformes; family Pteroclidae; genus Pterocles; species Pterocles orientalis. Next base: position 245,543 of record WKFP01015243.1, on the reverse strand, counting down.
CCCCTGCTACAAGGAACAGGCACTTCAGAGTAGACAAGGAGAGTGCATTAAAATACACAGGTGAAAGTAATTTATACCCTACAACTTCAAAGCTGTTGAGGAGCTTTCTGGATCATTAGTGCAGAATTTTAGGGAGCTAAGATTACAACAGTACCTGGAAGGGACAAACACTGCGTCGAGGACTAATTCAGCAGGAAAGCTTCTGTGTAGCACTCTGTGAATTCAGCTACTTGCCACGCTGTGTGCAGGCACGGGCACAGTGTAGGAGTGAGGCAGCCTTGTCTCCAATTCCCTTCCTGGGACATCTCACCAGCTGAGGGCAAGGTATGCCTCCACAAAGAATTGGATAACAACCTATTGTAAGTGTTGCTAAATGTTGTGCTTTCCAATGTCATGTTTTCACCTGCAAATAGATTTCAAAATGTCATGCTTTATCCCAATGAACTGACAACAAGAAGTGACGACTGAGCAAATTAAGTTTGAGACCTCAAATGCAGTAAAGCACAGTCTTCCACTATACTGGGTTTTTTTTCCTAAATCCTTGAAGATAACTGTGTGAAGGTAACCTTTTAACCGATTTTTTTTATATTTTAGATTAAATAGAATCTTTTAAAAATATATAAATACCTATGTTATTTTAAATGCAAATATTAATTTTCTTTACTTAAGTTTTGCAAATATCTCCATTGTTTCTGTTGTTTTAACCATGCATTGAATAGCATGCTGACTACTAACTTCTTGCTTGTAATTTTTCAGTCTGCTCTAGCTGAGATGAAAAGATGGATGGAAAATATGATGTTTCCATCTGCTTAAATAAAAATTAATTATCTATTGCCTAGTTTATAATGTCTTGCCAGTGTCTCACAAGACCTTCCATGTAAGAACCAGCCTTCTGCATTTCATATGGATTCATGTTTGTATTTTCTCTTACAGCCAAAGCCTCATTTCTTTGTAACTTTCTACTTGCAACCCTGAATATCTTATAAATATTTGTTTTCATCTAAATCTGTCTTAACAATGTTTACAACGTAGTATAATGTCTAGAAAAATTTCTCTTTGGTGTGCTAAAAAGGAGCTGATGTATCATGGCACCAGAGGTCTCTGACTTAACTCCGTAAAGTAGATCTGAAAACAATTTTTTTGTCATTTCTCTCAGGGATTTTCAAGGGTCAGCTTTAGCAAAATCCTATATCAACGAAAGTGAACTTGACAATACAGAATATATGAAGCCTCTTATTGAAACTTCTGATACAGCTCCCAGTGACTTCAGAAGACTGCTAGATAAGGCTCACAACAGGAAAACTTTTACTAGTACATGTTTAAAAGCAGTAAAGTAGCTTCCTCACTGCCTGTCCGGGTCTCCAAGGATGAATTTAGCAGTGAAAATGAGAGCAAGCACTGAACACCTTAAACCAGAGACCTTTTTATGTGGATGCAAGACACTTGAATAGCCTCTTTGGGGTTCAGAACAGATTAAGTTCTCCACATACTCATACCCTAGGCATGTCAGAAATACACAAAAGAGTGTATAATGTGTAACAGGAATAGTTCATGGAGAACCATTAGACCACCAAACATAATGACTTTGTCATGAGTAATATAAAACATCTTGTAACTTTAAAGATCCAGACTCCGCTAAGAACAATCATCACAGTATCCTGAAACAAAATGCTTAGTCCTTTTATAAAATAGTTACCATTATTTGCAATTTCTAACAGTGAATCAATGTTAGTAATTCTTCATGAAAATACTTTTAAAGTGCAAAAAAAATTTTCTTGCTGGTTGTCCAACACATGCATTTTACTTTGTCTGCATACAGAAACTCATAATTCAGGTTTAAAGTGAGGGTTATGTTTGAAGCCCTCACAGTGTTCCCTCTTCTGAAGAGATGGAATAGTTAAGAGGCTACTGCTGGAGTGTTTTTGATGAAGCAGTTTCTGAAAGCAGCAGATCATTAATATTAATACTGTTTAATATTAATGGTAGCATTTATAATATGCTATTAAAATTTAAATGAACAGACTACTGTGCACATACTCGTGCACATGGATACAAGTTTTTTCTCTATCCGTTTCCAGTACTGACTGTATTTTCTGGTTTTGTTTGTTCATAGTCTGCTAAGGAGAGATCTAGCCAACAAACTGAGTCAGGTGGCTCAAGTCCAGTCCCAAATAGTTTAAATATTCTTTTATAGAGCTGACAACTTGGAAATACTTTGGGTTTACAGTTCACCTCTTCAGAGACATAGTACAAAGACTTTACAAAGCTTCTGAAAATAACTCTTTCATATTAGAAAACCTTAAGAAGCATACAGACTGAAAATAACACCTGTGTGTTTTTTTCACAAATGTGGTTTCCTGACCAAGTTCTTAAAAATTAAGTGACATTTTTCCAGGGTATGTATCCCCAAAAGATACCACATAGGCTTTGTCTTATGCAGCTGCTACAAAGAGGTGGAGGAATACTGTCCAAAGATGAATAGTTCCCCCCTATATATGCACAAAGTAAGGAACAACCAACAACATACCCAGACTCTGAGGTTTATGACCCCTGCTTGAAAAGGAGCATATGGCCCTGTGGCAGCTGTGCATATTCTTTCACCATAGGAGCACAGCTTCTGTGTGGAATTGGTTTCTTTCTCCCCACACCGTTCCCACAATTAAATAAGATCCAACTATTATGAAAATACATCCTGACTGACCTTTCTCTAATTCTGTGAAACTTCTGCGAAACTTCTGCATTTGTCCAGCTGCCTCCTCCAGAGGCAGAGTTGGGTGAAGGAATGCCAGCACTTTAAACTTCCCTCCTGGCAAGCTTATCTCCACCATCTTCATCTCCTTAATCTCAGGAGAGCCAGGCCTGACACCTTAATGTTGGGTTCCCCTGCTGGAGTGGAATGCAGTAATTTTTAAAACTGAAATGGAGTTGGTGACCTCTTAACATCACAGAATTTCCTGAATTATCACAATTGCCAAGTCAAAAAGTTATATTTTGGAAATGGAACAGAGGACTTGAAACTTGTTTTTTTTCTTTTTTTTATTTTCCTCTCAAACTATAGTGCTAATAGTTGTGCAGGTAATTAATATCGAGCTAAACAACTACGGTACTTTTGATAGCTGACAAGGACAGTAGTGCTGCAGGAAAAATCCTAAATGTGATCAGAAATGGCAGAACCTTCATTTTGTTGGGTGACATACATGAGTTCCTCTTTACTTCCATTCTTTCTCTTTTCCTGGTTTTCATTTCTTCCCATTTCAGCTCTTGATTCATGTGGCTAAATTCAATGTGTCTTTATAGTGTGGAATCTATATGCATGTACATATATGAAATGAAAGCCTACTAAATAGAAGTTGTAGGTTGTGAAAAGCTTATGCTTTTTCCACATGAGAATTATTTTAATGATAATTATGCACATATAAAAACTGAAAAAAGTGCCTTGAATTATAAGGTCTCATTACAGCTTCCTAATCTTTAAAGAATACTGTTCTCTTTGATTCTGTGTTCTTTCTCATGAAGAGAAAACAGTATTACAATAATGATAATTAAAGTCTAAAGACTTCATAGATAAGAAAAAGCTAAAAGTACAATTTAATGAAAAAACTTACGTGGTATGACTACATTGATTCAGTATCATGTCCTGAGATTTTGAAGTTGGAATAGATGGTTGTTCTTTCATTAATAAGGTGTATTCTGTCAGGGATTTCTGTATACTTGTATCAGATAAAGCTTAGGATGTGTTTATGTAGAAAAGGAGTACAATTTTGCACACCAATGAGTGAGGACAGAGTGGCTTGGAGCAGCAAGTGAGAGGTCAAGGAGTTCTGAAGTTACAAAGTTGTGTGTGCTAGAGAGCTTTGAAGCAGGATGTAGACAAAGATGTGTTTTAACTCACTCCCCATTCTTCAGTACTCTGAGGCTTCAATACTCTACCTAGATCATGCCTTTGACTTTTGTGAAATACAGGATCACACTTCCAGCCTGACCTCTCCATTGGCAGCAGTAGCAGAGCTGCCTTGGCAGTATCGGTCTGAAGGCCAGAGCAGTGCACTTCACAATCATAGAATCACAGAAAGGTTAGGTTTGGAAAGGACCTTAAAGATCGTGTTGCTCAAAGCCTCATCCAACCTGGCCTTGAACACCTCCAGGAATGGGGCATCCACAACTTCCCTGGACAACCTGTTCCAGTGCCTCACCACCCTCACAGTAAAAAATTTCTTCCTAACGTCTAGTCTAAATCTACCCTCTTTCAGCTTATACCCATTACCCCTTGTCCTCTCACTACACTCCCTGATAAAGAGTGCCTCCCCATCTCTCCTGTAGGCCCCCTTCAGGTACTGGAAGGCTGCTATTAGGTCTCCTCCGAGCCTTCTTTTCTCCAGGCTGAACAACCCCAATTCTCTCAGCCTGTCCTCATAGGGGAGGTGCTCCAGCCCTCTGATTAATTTTGTGGCTCTCCTCTGGACTCTCTCCAACTGGTCCAGGTCTTTTTTATGTTGGGGGCCCCACATCTGAACACAGTACTCCAGGTGGGGTCTCACAAGAGCAGAGTAGAGGGGGAGAATCACCTCCCTTGACCTGCTGCTAATGTTTCTTTTGATGCAGCCCAGGACACGGTTGGCTTCCTGCGCTGCAAGCGCACACTGCCGGCTCATGTTAAGCTTCTCGTCCACGAATACCCCCAAGTCCTTCTCCTCTGAGCTGCTCTCTATCCATTCTCCACCCAGCCTGTATTTGTGCTTGGGATTCCCTTGACCCGCATGCAGGACCTTGCACTTGACCTTGTTAAATTTCATGAGGTTTACACTGGTCCACCTCTCAAGCCTGTCAAGGTCCCTCTGGATGGCATCCCTTCCCTCCAGCGTGTCCACCACACCACACAGCTTGGTGTCATCGGCAAACTTGCTAAGGGTGCACTCCATCCCACTGTCCATCTCTCCAACAAAGATGTTAATCAACACTGGTCCCAGTACCAACCCCTGCGGAACATTGCTTGTCATAGGTGTCCACTTGGACATTGAGCCATTGACCACAACTCTGGTGGTCCTTCTGTCAAATCCCTGTCCCTCCAACTTAGAGACAAGGATGTCATGTGGGACTGTGTCAAAGGCTTTGCACAAGTCCAGGTAGATGATGTCAGTTGCCCTTCCTCTATCCACCAGCACTGTGGCCCTGTCGTAGAAGGCCACCAAATTCATCAGGCACGATTTTCCCTTGGTAAAACCATGTTGATTGTCATCAATTACCTGCTTATTTTCCATGTGCCTTAACATAGATTCCAGGAGGATTTGCTCCATGATCTTGCCAGGCACAGAGGTGAGACTGACTAGCTTGTAGTTTCCTGAGTCTTCCTTATTTCCTTTTTTAAAAATGGGGGTTATGTTTCCCCTTTTCCAGTCTGTGGGAACGTCAGAGTGCGAAGACTTCTCAAATATGATGGATAGCAGTTTGGCAACTTACATCCACAGGTTCTGGAAGAACTGGTGGATGATCTCATCAGGTCCCATGGACTTGTGCACCTTCAGGTTCTTTAGATGGTCTTGAACCTGATCTTCTCCTACAGCTGGCAGTTCTTCCTTCTCCCAGTCACTGTCTTTGCCTTCTGCAACTTGGGCAGTGTGGCTTGAGCTCTTGCCAGTGAAGACTGAGGTAAAGAACTCGTTAAGTACCTCAGCCTTCTCAATATCCTGGGTAGCCAGGTCTCCCACTTCCTTCCGGAGGGGGCCCATATTTTCCCTAGTCCTCCTTTTAGCACTGACACACCTACAGAAGTTCTTCCTGTTACCGTTAATGTCCTTGGCCATATTTAATTCTGTTTGGGCTTTAGCTTTCCTAGCTGGCCTCACGGACAGCTTCTCTGTATTGTCCCCAGGCTACCTATCCTTGCTTCCACCCTCTGTAGGCTTCCTTTTTTTGTCTGAGTTTGCTCAGGAGTTCCTTGTTCATCTGTGCAGGCTTCCTGGCATTTTTGCCTGCCTTCCTCTTTGTTGGGATGCATCGCCACTGAGCCTGGAGGAAGTTATCCTTGAATATTAGCCAGCTTTCTTGGGCCCCTCTCTTTATCCCATGGGACTCTTCCAAGCAGGTCCCTGAAGAGGCCAAAGTCCGCTCTCCTGAAGTCCAGGGTAGTGAGATTGCTGTGTGCTCTCCTCACTGCCCTGAGGATCTTGAACTCCACCATCTCATGGTTGCTGCATACCAGGCTGCCCTTAAGTTCTACATTCCCCACCATTCCTCACCTTGGTGAGGACAAGGTCCAGCATAGCCCCTCTCCTGGTTGGCTCCTCTATCACTTGGAGAAGGAAGTTGTCATCAACACATTCCAGGAATTTCCTAGTTTGCTTGTGCTTTGCTGTTGAACAGATATCAGGATGGTTGAAATCCCCTATGAGGACCAAGGCTTGTGAGCATAAGGCCACTCCACTTGCTCTTAATGTTCAGGTGGCCTGTAGCAGACCCCTGCTATAATGTCCCCTGTCCCTGCCCTCCTTTTGATCCTGACCCACCAGCTCTCTGTCAGCTCCTGATACAACTCCAGGTGGAGCTCCATGCACTCCAGCTGGTCTTTGACATAGGGGGCAACGCCCCCTCCTTGTCTCCCCTGCCTGCCCTTAAGAGCCTGTATCCCTGCATTCCAACACTCCAGTTGTAGGATCCATCCCACCACGTCTCCGTTATGCCAATAAGATCTTACCCCTACAGGCATCCACACACCTCTAGCTCCTCTTGTTTATTCCCCATACTACATGCATTCATTTAGAAGCATTTAAGTTGGGCTGGACCTCCGGTGTGCTGCTCTCCAGCCACCCTCATGTTAGCCTTTTTCAGGCTCTGGGTGTTTGTTGCTGGCTTTTCTGTCATTGGAGTGATAAGAGTGGGATGGATTAAGGCTCCCCTCCCCTGGCAATATTAGTTTAAAGCCTTCCTTACCAAGTTGGCAAGCCTATGATCAAAGATTCTTTTCCTTCTGTCGGACAGATGGATCACATCAGCCCCCATATATGGAAGCAGGTAGTAAGTTAGCACTTTCACTTGAATATCCTATGCTACATGTAAGCAAAATTGGTCCTGGTTTGGACCTTTTTATCCCACTGCAGTTGTAATCTGGAACTGAGGTCTCTGGCCACTGGTACAATATAAATACTAATTGAAGTTATTGAGCTGAGCTAAATTTCAGCATTATATAAATGCTATTATAGCTGTATTCAGGATTGCTTCTCAACTGCTTCTAGGACCAAGTGGATTGCAGATTCCATATTGCTCTCCTCTGAATGTCTCCTGAAAAGCCCGTTGATTCAAAGGAGATTTCTTTTGTTAACCTTCTCTCACCTAAGCATGGTTAATCATCAGTAGTGGTACTTAGTTTCGGCCCTGGTGAGCTAATCTTTTTTAATGGATAAAATCACAATCACTCCTGATTTTGGTGAGCTTTCTGTATTTCCACTAGGTGAAAAATGTTAATGTACAACATCATTCAGTTTCTGACTGTGTCAGTCCAGAAGCAAAGGCCCTGCAATGGGAACATTTAAGATATGTTGTCAGTTCTATATGAGCATTTACAAATCCAGAGGCAATGCTTTGTCCAGCCTGTCTAAGTGTGAAATTTATGACATTTCACCTTTTTTTTTTTTTCAGCAAGCAGAAGTAGTAGAAGTGTTAAACTGTCAAGATTCTGACGTAATGGTAACAGAGATCGACATTCTTACACAGCAAGTTGTATTTCAGGATACCAAAGTACTTTAAAAAGTAAACATAGAGGTCACTCCCTAGGAGAGTGGACTAAAGCTACCTCTGGAAAAGAAAACAGAAGCCTTTATTACACGCAGTATAGCTATTTCAAGAAAGAAAATGAAAAATGTCAGTTTTCACAGATAAAGGAGAGCTTACAGTTTTTGACCTCACAACTAGGTAGTACTGAAATCCTATCAGACAGGATCCAACTGAAATGAGAGAACAAATGAAAATATGACTGAGCCAAGTTATTGTCATAGTTATAGTTCTGCTTTGGTTGAGCACTAATTGAAATTTCCATTATGTTTCATTCTTTTTTTTTTTTTTGTCTAGTCAGGTGTTCATTCCTCCTCATAGGAAATGGTAATCTCTTTAACAAACTAATACACAAGCAGTTCAGGTTTCAGTTTGCAAGCCCTAGCTCTCCCTGCAAAAAGAAAAAGACTGTCCCCACTCCCTCCCCACCCCCGATAAAGACGACTTAGTGAAATTGTTTTTAAGGCCTTAAAGAAAAAAAAAATGGGCAAATTAATCCTAAATATTCTCTGCAAAATGACAATGGTTTGATAATATTTTCATGGTCACTAACAGAAAGAATGTAACACTATCTTATAATAAAAGCATCTTTTCCATCCTTCAGCTCTCTAACTCAAACACCAATACCTTCTTCTGTGAGTCACAAGGATTGTTGCTCTGGCACAAGGAAAATGTTCATTCCTCCTTGCCTCACTCCCCTTTTCAGCAGCACCTGTTCATGACTTTATGTCTGCTCTTATCGTTTCAAATACCTGCAAAGTGTTAGAGATGTCTGGATGAGGTATTCTTATAGAGACTTGGAGAAAAGAGAGACAGTCGGGAAAGGAAGGGGTCTCCAACCGAGACCTGTGCCAGCCTGTGATTATCCCCTCACTCCTGTCAGCTGTGTTGACACCTTCTAGGCACAGGCTGTAGCACACATTGACTTCTCACCAGGATTTCTTTATCTTGCTACAAATGCCTTTAAGATTCTGTTTTGATATTAACTACAGTCATAATGAGGAATAGGAAATAATTATTATACATTTTATAGAATTCATGGAGCATATATTTGCTTTTGGCATGCAGTCCAGCAGAGAACTGCAAGATTAAGTAGTTACATCTTGCAAGCTGAGAGGCACATTTGCTGTATCTTTAATAAACATCATGGCTTTCAGTGTATTTAAATTAATATAATTTGTTAAATCTCTCTGTACAGAAAATCAATTTTACTAGGGTAAAGACAAAAAGTTAATCAAGCTTAGTCAGAAGAAAATTGGCCTTTCAATTTTGTTTACAGAAAAATAACCCCGTACACTTTTAGCAAAAAGAAAAATCAGCAGCTGAGATTGTGAAGTAAAGCCTCACTGAGTTGAATAAAAGATTTCTTAAAAGTCAGGAAGACTTGACAGGTTGTTTACAGTTCTTACTGAAGTTTCTTGAATTACACAGGGAGTTACAAGTACATCTTCTGTTCGAACTAATGGAACGACAATGAAAAGGCAGCCCTTCAAGTGCTCTGCACGCTGAGGGGTTCTTGATGCAAAAATATCCCTCCCAAATTGTTTTGGATTATATCATATGCCCAAGGCAAACTGGTAGTTTTCTCTGATCACTATCAAAGTCCTGATCTAAAAACATAGGCATAAACCAATCATCTACAGGGCAGAACTCCCCCTGAAAAAGCAGCCGTTTGTCCTGACCTCTCTCTCAGCAGTTTTAGCTGAATGGTTGTTGTGGAGAAGAAGTATCAAGACTTTTAAGTGGCTTCATTTTGCCTTTTGAAGAATTTTTGGGGCAAAAATATATACTGACAGAGACCAAACTGAAAAGAGAGCAGAACCCAGGAATTTGCTCTCTGACTGTCTGCTGTAGGTGGTCATAAGTAATTCACCAGAAGTTATTCCCAGCTGGTGGAACACATCCTTATAGTTTTTCTTTCAGTAGCAAAAACATAACTATTTTTATTTGTGTGTCTCCATTTGTTGGAATTTCCCGAGTCACTATATTCACAGCCCATGTAGGAATAAATTTATCTGAAGTTCATCCCTGAAATAAAATAGGGCAATGACAGAGCAGTAGATGAGAACAACCTCACAGTGGCCGGAGAGGACATACATTGCAGAACTGCCTTGTCTCCCTCCAGCAGCTGAAGCAACAGCAGCAGCAGCATCAAGAATTAGACCTTTTCTTTCTTTCCCTCTCCTAGAACGACATCTTCCTATTTACGTCAGCTATTTTCAGAAGGCACATTAACATAATAACATCCTTGTGTCTAAAGTCGAGAGTGGTGGATTTGACGGATGGATCACTTGCTAGATAAGGAATTGGTTGGTTGGTCGCACTCAGAGTTGTGGTCAACAGCTTGATGTGCAAGTAGACACCTGTGACAAGTGTCATTCCACAGGGGTCAGTTTTGGGACTGGTGTTGGTTAACATCTTTGTCAGAGACATGGACAGCAGGATCAAGCGCACCCTTGGCAAGTTTACTAACAAGACAAAGTTGTGTCTTGCGGTTGACATTCTGGAGGGCAGGGATGCCATCCAAGAAGGACTTTGACAGGCTTGAGAGGTGGGCCTGTGCAAACCTCATGAAGTTCAACAAGGCCAAGTGCAAAGTCCTGCACATGGGTCAGGGCAACCCCAAGCACAAATACAGGCACTTCAAAACCACTTTAAATTTATACATATAACCTTGATGATTTCTAGTCTGATACTCTAGATTCATAGCAGTGATAAGACAAACTCCTCAGATTATCTAGCCTTGCAGGTAACACTAATTTTATATTTTGTATATGCAAAGTAGGGGGAGCGGGAACTTCAAAAATAATGAGTTTTACATTCAGCCACTGTCTTCTCTCGGCTTCTGTCATCACTCTGCCTTTAATCAGGATTCCCATTATTGTCTCACCTCAGATTAACTTCCTAACTTTTTCAAATCATTAAAACAGAAACTCTAAAACTGAACTTCAGAAGACATACCTCTGCCTATTTTTCAGTATTTCTTCCTTCCTTTCACCAGTCGCGGGAACTGGATGGCAAAGTCAAAATGAATCCTCCTTCTTCCTTTCCCCTCACATTCATGCTTTCATTTCCATCCTCACAAATCCACATACCTCTTAGAAATCCAGCCCTTCTATCCTTTCCCTTTTCTCTGCATTTTCCAAACTGGTGCTTCTTTCTTTCTCAGCATTCTATTCTGCACACTAGTCTACACATATTTAACTATTAATTGCCTTTTGTAATATATCCATAGCATCAGAATCTTTTTTTTTTTTTGGTAGTTCCTTGCTTTATTCTGATTCTATTTCTGACTCTGTGATCTTGCTTTGGAATTTCTACACAATACCCTTTCCACACTGGTCACATCTCTCACCTCAGTCTCCAGCTCCCTACACTATACTCTGCCACACTGTCCTCTTTACCAAGCACTCTTTTTTTTTCCTTATGAACAAAAGTTTGCACCTTTTGTCCCTCTATTCCTTTTTTTGTTTCTTTCATGTTCAGCATGCTAAATCACTCATTCTTCTGGAATTCTTCATGATCTGTATTTTGCAGCTGCTCTTCTACCAGCAAGACTGTGTGTATGACAGCTTCCCTCAAATCTATACTAGTGAACCTGAGTTAAAATAATGCGGTTCACTTTTTCACAAGTTGTTCAGGAACAAACAGCAGCCACATACTTAAGGAAAATCCACCAATACTCAAAGCCTCACTGACAATCATTTGCTTTGTAGCAATGCAGAGGAAAGATGTTCAGCTACAGTTACAGAATGGAACCTTTATCAACTTTTTCCTTGAGGCTCCAGTTCCCAGTAGATATCTAAAATGATTCTATGTACATGACAAGGTCATAGCCCCAGAAGTCAGATATACAATAACTGTAATTATTTCCTCCAAAAATACTTGCTTTATCAGTAATGACTTCAGCAGCTGTATTGAGTTCATTTTTGTAATTATGATTTGAGGAAAAAAGTTTCTGTAGATGAGAAGATAAGGACTTCTGAGTATACCTTCCACTTCCTTTTCAGAGGTGCAGTGTCAGTAAGTAGTTTAATGTTTGTATTTAGCCTTCCAGACTTTTTAATATTTCTGTATTTAAAAGTTCTCAAAGTCTGTCCACAAGTATCCCCTTGACGCTTATCCACTCGGAGCAGGGCAGACCCTCACAACAGCTACTCTCTTCAGTAGGATCGTCACTGGGTCTCTGTTATGTGCCCCATGGTATGGCTGGAGGATGTGTGGGAGAGACTAAGGACAGCCTACTGGGATAGCTGGCTGTAGTCTTTTAGTTGTATTTCTGTTTGTGAGAACTCACAGGAGCAAACTATCCTAGAACTGCAGGTGGATTTTGTCTCATGCACTCCAGTTGGTTCACCCCAAAGGAGAACAAAGGCGCAAACAATACACGTATAGGGCAGATGTGCAGGAGATCAGGAACTAGAAATGACACAGGGTTGAAGTTAGTTATCTGACAGTAAACACATTGTCAAAGTTAACCGAATGGCCTTTTGGAATTCTTTTCCTAAACTGAAGGTAATCCTTTGTAGTGAAATCAGTGAATTATAGCTGGTGAACACTAGACTTTCAACCTAAATTAGTGCTAGGGAAAAAAAAAAAAAGGGCTCTTTTTTCCCTTTTATTTGGAAATATGAACAAGATGACCTGACATGAATGACCTCTTATGAAATAGATCTCCCCATGTTGTGAGATGCAACCTCTGCATTCCGCAGGATTGGTGGTAAGACTAAAGCTGTCTGACAAAGGTGGGGAAGTGGATCCTGCCAATGTGGAAAATGTTTAGCTGTTCCCAATTGTGAGGTACATAGAGACTTAGATTTGTGTACTGTGACATCCCTATCACAAGTTCCTGTCTCAAAACCTGTGTTATTATAGACAATTATCTATTTTTGATATGTATATTACAATGCTATTTATTTTACAAGCATGTTCCAAGTCAATTTTTTTCCACTTTTAAATTGTATGACCAATATCCTGACAGTACTGGCTTCACTAGCACTAGTTTCAAACAGAACAAATCTTACATTATGGACTAACTAAAGGGTCTAATCTCCTTGGGTATAAGATCTACCTGTGTTTTCTTTATTTGATTATATTTTTGCATAGTATAAAGCCAAATCAGCAGGTAGGCTTCATTAATGTACTCTGCTTCAGGAATAGTACCTTTTTAAAATAAATTTTGCATTTTATTTGTTATTTAAGAACCAGAAAGAAATAAACTGTTTAAAGTTCTCTTCTTTTCTCTGAATTACACTGCTAGGTCCTTGTCAATTTTTAAGCACATTTTCAAAACAGCATAGGGTGGTTCAATCAGACAGTCTCCATTGTCTGAGAGTCATGTGGTTCTCCTTAAAATCATTACTTTGTATTTTAAATAATAATCTATGCTCCTTCCTCTCATCCATACTGCATGTAATTTCTTCTAACTTTTTAGAATACAGAGAGGACAATATCAAAACCAAGGAACTAATATGTGTATTTCTAATCCCTTGTCACAAAGATCTAATTTCAAACCATTTAAACCAATACTTGTCTTTCAGAATTTAGAGCTACCTTCCTTTCCAGAATCATTTATGTGATTATTTTTTTCCCAGATCTTAAACTACATTTATCTTAAAATCAACCACAGACAAATTGCTGCAGAAGAATAATCAGCACATTTTTTCACACATACAGGTGAAGAGGTCCAGTAAATTGTTAATTTCCTGGCACCAGGCTGCTTGCTAAAGTACTATCAGACTCAGCAGTATAATAGAAAGAAAGGATGGGTGGGTGCTCTGTGCCAAAGGCCAATCGTGGGTGTACTTCAGGCTTCTGTAGGAGTGAGAAACCATCGCCCTGAGATTATACTACCAGTCTGTTGTCATGATTTATGAAGGAAAACCACCCTAGTTTTATAAGCCTCTAAAACGCTGAAGTCCCTTTTGGGGCTGTCTGCAGCCTGTACAAACTTCCCACAGCACACTAAATTCCAAAAGGGAGAGCATCATCACCTCTGCTGATTTCCCAACAGGTCTGGAACCTTATAGAGAGAACAACATGTTCAGACAAGAAGTGGAGAGAAGAGTGTTATGTCCATAATAGCAAGTGAATACATAGTGACAGACGATAAGGGAAGAATAACTGTATAGAGCTATGTGCAAGATGGGCAGTGAGTCCTAACTTGTCTTGCAGACCACGCTCTGGCAGTAACACAATTAGCGGTCTAAGTGATGCAGCCATGACTAGAGAGTCTATAGTTATCATCTACACATCACATGCCAAGATCATGCACTTCAATGAGAAGAAAATCACAGTATCTAAGTACCACTGCTGAGCCCTTTCAGGATCCAGGCATATTGCAAAATAGGCCACTCTCAGCATGACTATGCTATTTTCTTTTACATACCCTATCAATATGGTAAAAAAAAGACCCAGATTTTACAAAGAGCTCTGTACAGCTAGACTTGTTTTTTTTTTTTTTTAACTAACCCAGGTCACTGTTTTGTTGATGCAGTTTCATCATTATGAAAAAAACATCCTTACACTGAACTGAATGCACTAACAGTAATTTCAGATACCTTATTACATGATTTTCTAGAGGCAGCCATCTGCATATCCTTGTAATACACCACTATAGATGAAAAATTATACCTGCAGATACAGAGAAAGACTAAATTAAGACAGGTGCTAAAGGTCCCAGTTGCTGGTATCATTTGTCACTACATGCAAATCAATGATTTTACTTAAGAAAAGATACCTTAGCTATGTGCAATGCAAAGTAAAGCTTCAAAACTAAACTGTATGAGCCTGATGACATCTTAAAACATTTTCAGGGGTGAATGTCCCTAATCATATTATCTTTAAAGTCGACTTCTCCCTATCTGGGATAATCTGGAAAAGGCACAAAAGGGCGTACTGATTGAATTTCCATTTAATAATCTGACCCGGAAAATGATCATCCCTGAAAATCAGGTCAGTAATACAAAGAAGATCTTCAAATATACATTGTAAGCATGAGATAATGAAACCATGTACATGGGATATCAGCAGTACCACACAGAGCCACACATTCATCAACAATCATGACAGTTTATGACTTTTTTTCTTTACTAGGTTCTTGACCATCTGGGTAGATTTCCACTAGACGCTCTCCTGTTTCCTTAACATCCTTCTTCAAATATGGGCCCAAAATTGGATGATTTTCAGGTGCAACCTCATCAGTGACAAGTAGAGGGAAATAACAACAACATCAATTTTCTTTGATCCACTGGCCATGCTTCTCTTAATGTACCTCTATATTTCATCTTATTTGGTTTGTGGGGTTTGTCTCGTCTGAAATGACAGCACAGTGTTGTCTGAAATTCAAACTGGCATCCACCCTGACTGCTCAACTCCTTTTCAGCAAGTTTTCTACTCAGCCAGTCAGTTCCCAGCCTCTGCAGATTTACGTGCTTATTTGTCTTTGGGTTGAGAGATTTATACTTTTCATATTGAATATCATGATGCTTCAGCTGGTCCATTTTTGTATTTTACTCTGGTTCTTCTGGATTGTGTCAGTCAATTTTCTCCCTGATGTAACACCATCCATAAATTTGCTGAGAGTGTATTCTGTCTCATCATCCAGGCTGCTGATAAAGATATTGGATAATATCAGCTCTAGTATTGACCCCAGGGTACTCTGTTACCTCTGCCAAATGAACATCAAGCTCTTGATTACCGCACTATGAGCTTGGCAGGTTGGCAGTCCAGCTGGTTTTCAGCCTGTGTAACAGTCCTTTTGCACAGCCCACAGTTCCTCTGTTTCCAAGTAAGAATGCCTGGGAGCTGGTGTCAAAAACATTGCTACAGTCAAGGTGCATTAACCCACTATCCTCTCACCCACATATCTGGTCTTTTCTTCAGATAAAAGGCAAGCAGCTGGGTCAAGTAAGATTTGCCCTGGTAAATCCATGGTGACTAATTTTATTACCTTCTGGCTTGGAAATTAATTTCAGGAGGTTGTTTCCTGATTAGGGACTGAGGTGAAGCTGCTACTTCCCTAGGTCCTTTTTGCTGTTTTTGAGATGGAAGTAACATTCACTTTTTTCCAGCCTTTGGGGACCTCAAGTGCTGCAACTTTTCGTTAGATGATAGACGCAGTTTGTATTATTTCTTTTAGCACCCATGATGGAACTGTATTCACAAATGTAAAGCTTCTGCCTAGCCCCTAACCTATTGTTCCCCACTGCCCTCTATCTGTCTTCTCTGTAGAGGAACTAGAAGATGCTGAATTAGGATTTGACTTCTGGGACATGAAGCTTTTCCCTTAAGAGACTGGGAGAAGAAGGCTTTGCCCTTAAGCAAAATGGAAGAGGAGGTGACGGAGGACCTGACACATCCAGAAGGAGAATGGACTGGAATGTAAACAAGGGAATGAATTTGCTAGAAAAAATGGTGTGGTGTTTTTAGTTATCAGCCAATAAAAAGTTTTGTAGATGACGTATCCACAGTAGTAAACGACTATAAATGTAGTTGTAAAAGAGCAATAAATTGATTCTTCACCACCTACTGGAATTCGCTCTTTTATTCCGCCTCACTTCTCCTTTCTAAATCATTGCATAACACATTTAAAAATAATTTTCTAAGCATAGCAGCCTTATGAGTACTACTGATATGAGTTCAAAACATTTTCCTCAGCCAGCTGAAAATATCTTGTACTTTCCACTATACATTTTACTGTTGACTGTGCAAATCAGTGCACCTGTGCTGCTTCTGAAATCATAGAATCATAGAATGGTTTGGGTTGGAAGCGACATTAAAGATCACCTGGTTCCAACCCCCCTGCCATGGACAGGGACATCCTCCACTAGACCAGGTTGCTCAAAGCCTCATCCAACCTGGCCTTGAACACCTCCAGGGATGGACATCTACAATTTCTTTGGGCAAGCTGTTCCTGTGCCTTGCCACTGTCACAGTCAAAAAAAAATTCTTCTTAATATCTAACCTAAATCTACTCTCTTTCAGCTTATACCTGTTACCCCTTGTCCTATCACTATACTCCCTGATAAAGAGTTCCTCTCCATCTCTCCTGTAGGCCCCCTTTAAGTACTGGAAGGCTGCTGTAAGGTCTCCCCGGATCCTTCTCTTCTCCAGGTTGAACAACCCCAACTCTCTTTGTTAAATAGGAAACTTGAACAGAAGTCAAGAAAATCTAGTGAGGTGGCACTGTTTATAAACACTTGCTACAAAGTCATGACATAATCTTATCAAATAACAAGGACATCAAAAACTTCGTGAGGAAGGGGTGTCGTTCTGGTCCTGGCAGGAGAGGCTGCTTCCACAACACTCTCTCCTTGATGCTGTTGCCATTGCTACAGCTCTCAAGATTTTGAGTGTTGCTTTTATTTCAGTTGCTGGAGTCATACCTGGTGATCTGTCAGTGCAGCCCCTGCACCTAGGCTACCCCAAATAATGGATTAAATCATTGATCCTAAATTGATTTATGACAGAAATTAAAAAAAAAAAACAACCCACAACTTTTTAAGGGACTTCAGCTAAATATGCAACTGCTTTTACATATTGTTTGTCCAAAGGAATCACCCTTTATGGGAATTCTAGTCTGTTCTCTGCTTTACACATAGATCTCAAAACACAATCATCATCTCAAGGGAGGGCTGACAGAAGCTACATGCCAACTCACAACATCCCTTATTGCGCTTTATGTATGCCATGATATGAGATAAACAAAAAGATTTATGAATGTGACAATATTTACAAGAATATTCAAAGCTTTTTCAAAAGTCAGCCCCAAACTATCATCTTCTTATATTGTATCAGAAATGTCATCACATGAGGACTATGTCTAATATAAACTGGAACAGTAGACTTTACACTTGGCCCCCAAATCTTCTAGCATAAGATGCATCCTAGGATAAGATATGAGAAGAAGTGGTGATAACTAATGAACAAGGTTATTTATTATTTGGACTCCAGTAGCATCCAGAACCCCTATGAAAATGTTTTGTAGGCCTCCTGGAGGCCTTATGAAAGGAAGCACACATTGATATTTCTGGATGAGAAGAGCAGCCCAGAATTTCTCCCCATGAAAGGACCTTAGAATTTTGTCTCAAGATCTGTTTCTCAACTATCTAGTTGCACAAAAGAAATCAGCATGGATTTTTTTCTCTAACAGCTAGAACTATGCTTATGTTTATGTTTATCACTGGGAGCTGCAGTTCTTCTAAGAGTCACTACTTCACATGCAACAGAGCAGATAAGTGAGTCTCATGGGGTCAAGACAAATGGATTGTTAACCCCGGAAGAGCAACTGCAGGGGAAAAAATTAAGAATTATTAGATATTAAATATGTGTATGTATTAACATGTTTTAGTATAAATCTGTGGGGTACTGTAGAATCACATCTATCAACAACAAAATGTGGTCTGCCCTAACATATGATCAAGATCAAATCCTTTCCGAGACTACCTCTCACTGTAGGTACCTGAACTCATTAAAATTCTCTCTAAATCACCTGAAGCTTTCCTTGTACACTTCAGCTGTCTGCAGTCTCAGAAATGTTTAGAGGATAGGAATTAATTTTTCCATTTTGAAAGTTTAAAGTCCAAATATCCCAACAGTATCCCTATTTTACAAAAGGAGGGTGGTGGTTTTGTTCATTTAGCTGCATTCCTTAAAAGTGGACAAGATGGGATCCCATGTATATGCCAAAACTTAATATTTCTTACGAAAGAACTCCTAAATCACATTGACTAAACTCTATCCACAGTTATTACTGGTAAATCTGCACTTGCAGGTGCTTTTTGTAGCTACGCTTAGAATCAGAGGGTATGAGATTAATTCTGGAACACCCAAGACTGCAACAGCCGACTGTCTTATATCAGTATCCATAACCTCATTACCTAACTAGCACCCAATGAGTGATCAAAATATATTACTTGGTCTTTACAGTCATTGAACCTAGATAATATTGAAATCCACACAGATCTCAGAAATAATCAGTTCTGTCACAGTGTTTGTAGCCTCTGATTTCTTAGAGTATTTCAGATTTTTCAAAAGATTGATTTTTGGTTGCAATTAGAATCTAGATTACGCTCATCTTTGAAAAGGCAGACTTACCCTTATCTTTCTCACTGTAATAAAAGGTAAGAGTTCTTTCAAAACATGCCTTTTGTAGATACTGAGTTTTAGCTTCAAAAGAGGCTGCTGTTAAGGATAACATGGTAAACATCCTGTTAAGGATAACTAATGATAAACAGCATTAAAAAAATTATATAGTAATCAACAGCTGAACTTGTTAGTACATCAAAATAGGTAAATATCTGAGCAAGAACTAATTTATATGAACTTTGATGATGAAGTCTTGCCATAAGTCATGAGCAAAAAAGTATAGCAGTTTCACTAAGCTGTTCTAAACTTAAAATTCATATACATGACAGGTTACATAACACACACACAAACATTTTGTGTCATCTTTATGCCTTTGATAAAATCTATGAGAGGGTTACCTCTACTCAGTATTGCAATTTACCCTGTGGATTCAAGGAAACGAGATGAGTCATCACTTCTGGAAAAGCCATCAGAAGAGTCTTCCCGGGATAAGAAAATCATTAAAAATTTAATAAAATAGATTCTAGCATGAACACTTGCTCAGGTGACCACAGGGGTCTTTGATGTTCATTTAAAATAGTGAAAGCCCAGAAGAGATTTTTGGAACATGATAAAAAACTGGCAGTAAGAAAGTTTTTTTATTAAATAAATCTATTATTATTTTGCAACTAGGAAATACTATAGGAGTTTTGTGCTGAGTGTAAAGTAGAAAAAGGAGGAAGTAACAGTGATTAACCAAAATGAAGAATCAACACCTGTAGTACTGGTAATATCTCAAGGCAAAGTTTGCATAAAAAGCTAAGGAAACTGGGGAGAAGAAGAGAAAGAATAAGAGACAAAACTGGTCTCTGAAGTTATATCTGTTCTGCTAACAACCATGCCTTTCAAGAAGACCCCATTAGCTCTCAGACAGATTGTTACAGGACAATTATGTCTGTACTGCTGAAGACTGCGTCTAGAACTGACCGATTACAGCTGCACTATACAACCCTGGCCTTGGGACTCCTCTGGGAATTTTGTGTCTGTGGCAGACATGCTTATTACTTTTCGAGTGTTTCTTTCTCTTCAAATGCTTCAGTGTGACAGCTTGGAACACTGAGATTGGTGGAGGTTTTTTTTTTTTGAAGAGTTGCTTGCCTGAGGGTGCCATAATCTTGCATATATTGAAGGGTGCAAAACCAGTGGAGGGTCCTGGGAGCCAAATCAGTTGCAGGTCTACCCACACATCTATACCATATATGCATACATGAACCCATGTTATTTTTGTTGGAGTAAACAATTTCCACAGCCTCATCTGAGTGGATTTGTCTCAGAAGGAAGTAGCTGACTCACTTTAAGAGAAAACCTCAGATTTAATTAGCTGTTACACTAACACTGGGAGAGCGGGACCCGAAAGTACATTGGAGAGCTGGCTCATCTGACAGTGTGAAAATGCTGTGTTGTCAGGTCAGGAGTTAGAAAAATGGAGAAGGATGCAACTGAAAGAAACACCTGATTAGTTCAAGAATCAATGTGCATCTCTAGAACATTAGCATGTGAATTACTTCCAACATAAAAATGTTTGGCTTTAAATCCTGTACTGATATATTTAGATCAACTTTTCTTCATCCATGTCTATCTAGACATTCATGCTTCTTTTTTATGTGTCTTAGAGACTGTTTTATTCAAATAGAACTGTGATTCCAGGCTATGGCTGCTGACTGATCATCTCAGCAGGCTTAAAAGTTTCTATTTGGAAAGGAGTAAGTGAAACAGACAGGAGTCTGGGACATTCTAGGCCTCAAAAATCAGTAAAAAAGAGCTCTGAGAGAGATTAACCACTTCTTCCACAAGCTAAACATTTTTCCTGTGCTGTCTGGAGAAACTGACCTGAACAAATTGACAAATTTCAATATCATCCTTTCTAACCTCACACTCTTATTAAATCAGGAAAAACTGAAAGATGAAAAGATTATTTACCTTTTAAACCATGACATATTAAACAGAGGAAGAAAATAGTGTGGACTGAGCATCTCTTTTTGATATGGAAGGGAAGGTAGAAGTCAGAACTCCTAGTGAATAACTCTGGGCCTTGCAGCTGTAGTATGACTTCGAGAAAAGAAAGAAGTAGTTTTTACACTTGAGCTAAGTTCTTCTTGTCTGTTTTGTAGGTGAAAATTAGGTCTGCAAACTGGAAACAAGCAAGAACTTGTGCTTCTAGCTACTTGAGTTACAAGACATGAAGAGTAAAAATAATCAGCTTTCTCATCCCATCAATTGATGTTGCCAAACTGTTGGCACATGTATTATTGGTACAATTCCTACCTCCACAGGAAAGCTACCCTACTGACCCTGATTTCTTCTTGTACTTCCTTATATTTCCTCTGAAAAATAGTACAGTTTCTTGTTTTACACAGTTCTTCTGGGAAGCTAAATTAATTAATATTTCTGAAGTGCTATGAGGTGTTCAGGTCATCTCATTATGTACAAGTATTATTAGTATTATTAATTATAATTATTATTATCATATGACTTCAAAATTTCTGAAAAATTTACTTAATAAAGCATTTCAGAACATATTCTTCCCATATTCTTTTGTCCCTAACAAAGAAAGAAATATACCCAAAGGTGACTTGACTTTGCAGGAAAGGAATTTTTTGTACTCTCCAACATAACATCTTTCAAGTGAACTAGTAGAAATATCTCCTTTTGGCTTCCTTCTGATCATTACTCAAAAGGGGTGAGTACATTCTAAAACAGATTTTTGGAAGAATGGTGGGGTAACCTGGTTTTTGTGGCCAGCGTTTCTCAGGGTGCAATACCTGAAGAAATATGTAATACATAATAAATATAAGTACAGGCTGATGCTTATTGTTCCTTAGTCTGTGAGTTACTGTGGATTCATCTGAGGGAAAACAGCAGGAAAAGATATTTTTAATAACATTCATTTAAATTAATGATTTACTCTAACTGATCATGTGTCATTCTGTACATTAAGTCATGTGTCATTCTGTACATTATTAAGTATGTACATATACTCTAAAAGAGTCAGTTAACAGTAATGTCTATGAAAACTGGGTTTTGAGTCTAGTAGGAAATGCTTGCTGAAACGGAATTTAGAATGTGGAAACATTAGTACTTACGTCAGAAGTGTTATTCCAGGAAGACTGCATCCAGACAAGAAATGTGGCCCATGTGTCTACTTAAAATAAAGAGAAGAAGAATGTATACTGATGATAAACTGTTTTTGTAAAATCCAGTTTCTGAATTTGTTACTAACATTGCTCATAAGGTTTACTACAAATCAAACTGAGAAATCATAATACACTTGAGGACAGTCTATAAACAAAAAAAGAAGCAGCACTGGTTTAAAACAATTTTCAAACCAATGTATAAACATTAGCTAGCTAAACATTGCAGGCCTGCAATTTTTTGTCAGCCCAGATTGCCCATTGGGAAACAAAAGCAAGAATCCCTGTGAACCTATAAAACCAGGAAGATAAACTGGAAACACACTAGCGTGTGGTTTTCAGTCTTGTGCAATGTTCTGAAGAGCAAATAAACCACTTATCATATTATTCATTAGCATATGTATAATTCAAAATACATAACCTAATCTCCAATGAGTAAATTTTGCTTTTTGTGTCTCGATCTTCTGATCACAGATATTGACAGAACGAGAAACATCAGGGATACCTATACCCCAGACTCCATTTAATGACTGAGGAGAATTTGCAAGGTGCATTCTGGTTGCCTTCCATGGGATGTTAAACTATTTGGTTTTTTCTTCAGTGATGAGAATGTTAATCCAGAATTGAGTAGAATTTTCATTGTAAACACAATGTAATTCCTTAGAACCAGCTTAGACTTGATTCAAACTCACAGCAGTTACGGTGTAAATTTCAATGTATTTCAGTTAGACATCAAGAGCAGGCCTGTAATGATCAGATTAACTCACATCTCTAGAACTAGGACCAAACTGGTCAGTTTTCTTCAACTTTTACTCCTCTCTGCTCTCCAAAGAGTAAAAAGATAAAATCTTTCAAAATTGGCTCTTTGCTGATAGCTTGCCTGATACCAAACAGATATCAAAAAACTGTGTCCCCTCAGAGTGCAAGAGCAGCCCCTCAGACAAGGTGTCCATTAATCACAGGATGCAGCAGTGGGTGCTGAAGAAAGAACAAGGACAGGCAAGGGGATACGACATTTTCCTCCACAATTTCCCATCTCTCACTATTTTCTGCCAAAGGAATATCATCACCTTGATGTGTTTTTTTCTATTTAGTGACAACAGATCACTTGTCAAAGTACTTGTCCAGACTCCCCTTGAACTATTGTATAGATTTTGCACCCACAGCATCTTCTGGCAGTATCCCACAAGTCTATGACCAGTGGCATGAGAGCCCAACACTGAAATCCTGTCAGACTGTGGCTCATACTAGCCTCACCTCATGACCCTTGCTCTTTTTTTGGAGGGCATGGTAAATAGTCCCTGCTTGTCCCACTGTCCTGTATCACTTAAGGTTTTGTAGACCTCCATGTGTCCCCTCTAAGCCACTCCAGCTGGGGGACTCTGAGGCTTTACTGTTTTGGTTTATAATTCTATCAGCAGAACAGGGAATACCTTTTCAATGATATTTTAGATACTTGACTAATAATTTCATTGTAAAGCAGGTAATAATTTAACAACTGTATTAATCACAGTCTTCTGCTTGGGGAAGCAGTCGACAGGAGTTTTCATCCTTTGAATTCTTCTTTGCTGAAATTTATTCTGCAACTCTTTCATGGAAATGCATTATAGTTTTCATTAATTCCTCATTGCCTTAGTTATTTCAAGTATTTACTCTTTTTGAAGGACTCAGTGTGCTGTTTCCTTATTGAACATTTATGAACAGGAGCAGACCTTGAAAGATATTAATGGTATAAACATTTGTGCAAACACTCCTTGCCCATAAAAGTATTATATTTCCTCTTCACAAATATTTTCAAATAAGTGAAGAATAATTCATGTATATGATTGTAGAAAGAAATAAAAGTGGAAGTCATTGCAGCTGCTGTCCAAGACAATTGATGGCTTGTATTTTAATTAGTATTTTAAAATGGTTTTTTAAACAGTCATATTTTTAAATTGAAAAGGGGCAACTATAGTAATTTATTTTGACCTACAGAACACAAACAATTTCACAAAGTATCTCATGAATCATGACCATTTTACCAGTATGCAGTTCCCAGCATTCATTATGAACTGCCAGGAAAAAATAATCTTTTAATAAAATAATCAGATGGCTTAAAAATCTACGATTTCTGGAAGAGTTGAGGAAGTTCTACTTTTGCAAACCATATATCACATTATAAAAACTGTATTGAATTACGTTACTATCAAGTGTACCATATACCTTTTCTAATCTAATCACTTACTGAGAGGTATACAATATCATTTCATAGCTGGTGTTCTAAATAATGATAGGGAATTTGTAGTACATTTAAGATAGAGATAATTGGTTTTGATAGGTGATGTAAGTAATTTGATAAGAAAAGTGATTCTGTATTGGAGATACGTGAGTTGATGTATAATTGAGTGAAGGATGAATACATTCTAGTCACAAAGAGAAATTCAGATTAATCTGTACATTCATCTAGTTTATCTGTGGGGTATTTGAAAGTTTTAAAAGCTATGTTTTGGGTTGTGCTTAAAATCAAAGGATTTCTAATCACTGTTTTTGAATATTGAATTTTCAGTCACTTAAGAAAATAACCAGCCTTAAAATTTACTATATTCAGGTTTAAAGCCACATATTAAGTAATCACAATAAACTCTTTCATTTTGTTTCACTTGTAAAGAGCTAGAAACTTTCTTGTTGAGTTAAATGCATAAACAAATGTTGTTATAACCCAAAGGAGTTATTCAATTCAAGAACTTCAATGTTGCCTTAAGCAGGGTCTTTTTCAGTTTAAAAAAGCATTAGGTTTTGTTAGTTATACTGCAATGATATTTAAAATTTATAATTTATAATTAAAAAAATAGAAAAGAGAGAGAAATATAAAACTTATTTTAAAAGTGTAGCCCTTTGTCTCAGTTCATTAATTCTTCTCCTTAGCTGGTCCACTGGGCTGATCACCCCAAGGGACACATTCAGACCACTGACATATCCTTATGAGAAGACAGGGACACAGGAAGGCTCTCTTAGCAATAAAGCTGTAACAACAGTGTGTTTAATTTAGAGAAAGAAAGACAAAATGGGTCACGATAGAGAAGAAAGCAAAGGAACTTGAATTCATCCTTTTCCACAACAGAGAAATAAAGAGACTTCAATGAAATGGAAAAGTAGGAAAATCAATGCCGAAAAGTGGAAACATCTCCTACACAATTAGCAGTGAAGCTCTGCCGCAAAGTACTGCGAAGACTAAGATCTCATCAAGGTCAGCAACAAGCATATATATGCACAATGTGACACCCATGAGTTGTAATAACAAATATCAAAATACATGATCTAGAAAGGGGATGGAGATTCTTGTACTTAAGCACAGCTGCTAGCTGGTGAAGAGTGAACTTCTTCTGTGGGAGACTGGAAGGACCCAGTGCCACTCAGGTTCTACAGGAACACTTCCATCCCTTGGTCAGCATGTATCATATAGTCAAACTGCAGGTATGAAAAAAGACTCAAGACTGCTAAATTAAACTCACAACTTTAAGACTCTCATGTTCTACAAAAAAAAAATTGAATTGTCTTAAATTTTGGCTTAAATAGTAAGGGTAATGAACCAATAGTAGTTATTTGTGCTTGCTGTTCCCTAAATATCTATACTTAGTTCAGAGAACAATTCAAGGGTGCCACAGCTTGTTCTCCAGACTGCTGAGCATTTATCTATATATACATACACAGAGTCATCTTGGGATAGCTCACCATGAGATTATGGACATGCATGTGTTTTCCAGCCCAGACATTTCAGTTGTACAGCTTGTGGACATGACTCAAGAGTTCTCACATCCTGGGAGAGAAACTTTTTCAGTATTTTCTCACAATGTTGTGCTGACTGTTCCACTGGTTCAATTACTTCAGAAGAAGGTAGGTGAAGTTAACCCAGGGTTTCACATCAGTCAGTAAAGCTTTGAGGAAAACACTTCAGAATTATGCATAGAATGCTACATGCTGTTCACCTGCAACACAACGTTGATATCACTATATTAATACTAAACTTCCAGAAAGTATGTGTAACCTAGAAATTCATAAAGAAATCTTTGCATGCAAAGTCCATAGTATAAAAAATCTTCAAGCTTTTAAAAAAAATATGTTTAATTCCCTATTGTAATTCTGGAGCTCCTATTGGTCTAAATTTAAGCATGGTGAGAAATTTTGCTTCAGCTCATTGGGGAGAGAGATAAAACAATGTTAACTGTTTAAGAAATCTCTCATTTTTTCCCTTTCTTTCTTGTACACTTACATTGTACTTGTCTAAGTATAATTTGATTGCATTTTCTAAGATCAATATAAAAACATTCTGTGTCTTTTCACTTTTACACAATGAAAAGATGTCATAGTTTTTGTACTTTATGGTAACTCATGACACATTTTTATTTGCGAAGCATGATTATATTTTTAGTTATATTTATGATAAAGTAGTGTCATTCTATTTAATTCATTAGATGCCTTTGCATTTGTGTGAATGACAGGAGAATCAAAAGCCTCATAATGCATTACTGTACCACGATAACATTATTGTTGTAATCTAAAATATTTGGGTAATTTACTATGTATACTATCTTCATTAAAATACAAGAAGTAGACATCATACCTGACTCCAAAAAGAAACAACAGACAGTTGTAACAGTAGTAGGGATAGCAACTACCGTCACTATTAGTATTTCTGTTACTACTACTCTTATTATTGCCTTGTTCTAAAATAAGATTGTAAATGCTACTAAGCAAAGTACTAATTAAGGTACAAAATTAAAGTCTATTTCTGTTTCTAAAATTTTATGCCTGCTTCATTGAAGATAAGGCACTATTATGCAGCAAATTTAAGCTTATTGGCAATAATATCACCTTTTATATAAAGAGTTCATTAGTTAACCTTCCCTCAGAGGTCTCTGTCTCACAAACTAAAACCTGCTGGATTAAGTTGTTAAGTAAATCCCTCAGAGGAAAAAAAAATATCAAGAATAAAAATAGCAGTAAGACATAAAGAGTTAATTCACCCTGCAGCAAATTGATCCAATTCTGCTTATACCGAGGTCACAAACTGTCATGAGCAGCACAAACACAAAGAAAAGAAAAAGATTACATATTTTAAAATGTATCTTTAAAATGTAGAAGTAAATAATAAGTAAAAATTTATTGCTGCAATCTGATTTTTATACCATGTCAGAATGTCATTCCAAACGCCACATCATTACCATATGGAGTTTTTATGATGGGATAATGACATCACCCTCAGAGGCTCATCTGTGTTAATTTATTTCATATCTTATTGTGTATAATTTTTCTTGCAGGCTGGATCTGTCTTGTTCATCCTGAGGGATCTGTATCTCCTATTATCCTGCCTCGTATTTACCACCTCTGACCCCCATTCACTCTCTAATTACAAGATGCTATCAGCAGGCCCCAGCGTGACACAGTTAAAGGTCCCCTTGGCAAAGATGTTGTTACCCCACTTGGTCAAGTGGATCCCACTTCTTGCTATCTCTGTACCAAAATCAGGACAGAGCTGTCAAGCTACTTGGGCAGAACTTTCAGACCATCTGAGGATCTGAAGGAAAATACACCATTCTGACGGTGTCTGTAATTTATATGTGTCACAGTTCGCCACCCTCCACTCAACAAGAAAATTATTCAGCTTTCAAGTTTTGCAAAACTCTGGTAGCTTATTAAAGGTCAGGACCATGTATCTTATAACCCTGAGATCCCGCACAGTCCTCACCCTTGACAGGTTGGGTCCTGAAGTACCACGTACCTATTAAGTTCCGTTGATTTCCAACTCTGAGGTGAGAAAGATGGCATTAATTATTTCCAGTATCTTCTCAGGACTGCAAATAGGTAGTCTGTTCCAAACTCATTTCAATAGTATTTGTCTTTCCACTAGGCTGAGACCAGTACTATGGACTGGATATTTCTGGTTTGGTCTTCTTTTTGTTTTCATAAGCTGAAAGAAACATTTGGCCCTTTATCATTGTCATGCGTCAGTAGATACTAATAAAGTACTGTGCCACTGTTTAAGTATCTAGTACGTACAAGCTGGATTAAATATAGGATGTGGACAGTGTTAATTTTGCGCACATCCAAAGCCGTACTTGAACAGTAAACTTAGTAAAAAATGCAAGGCAATTCATAATGTCAATGAATAAAAATTCAATGGGAAGAGATTGTGCCTTTCATATTATAGGAATGCATTCTGAACAGATATCTGATATGTAACAGAAACAGAATCCTGGGCCTAGTCAAGTTACTGAGACTGAACGAAGATGGCAAAATGGCATAACTCTGTCTTGCTGCAGAGCTCTGCAATGTCCTTAGGGCCAAAGTTTCTGCCCAGCCACAGTCCAGCTCCTGGTATGCAGTCTGGACACCATGAGAGCAACGTTTGCCATAGCAAGGGAAGATGACGTTGCTGATGATAACCACTCCACCCTTCTGTGCGTCCCTTGAGGTAGTTTGGACCATCCCATACCTGAGTTTCTGACTAGACCTGTATCAGACTGTGAACCCATAACCCACACCAGAAATAATTTTTAAGGCGACAGATTGGGTTTTTACATTAAGGACAGTGAGATGTGACTTTCTCTGTAATTTGGGTTCCCATAAGGAACCTTTTTTTTCTGTGCAATTTTGAGTAGTTTCTAGATATCCACATAATTACGGAGTGTATTTTCTTGTCTAAAGCTTTTCAAGAGAGGCAAGCAGCTGCTTTTACTAGGACCTTGCTAGGAATACCATATATGGCACTTATAACAACTGCTTTTATGTACTCTGCTGTTTTTATTTGCCGCCTTGCTCTTACATTCCCCCTGAACACAAATTTGAACACAGTCCCTTCCTTTTCCTCCCTCTTCATGGTTGCTGCCTGTCCTTGGTGAGTCCTGGTGACTTCAAACCTGCAGGACTCCTTCAAAGAGGGTATCCATCTGTCAGACAAAAATGACAGAGGGAACAGCAGTACCTTGCAGCTTAGGATATTAAGGTGGGGAAGTATCCTTTCTGTTCCATCAGACCATCCCTACAGCCTGAGCCAATGAGATACAGACTCATCCTCTTGTCCTGTAGTACAGGTACAGGAACTGACAGACCTTGGCTACTGGGAAGTCCAGCCATTTAGATCTGGCTCCTGTATGAGGTTTCTCTGACAGTTTTCCTCTTTTACAGGAAATGGAGATAGTATAACAAATGCATATGGGGGACTGGATGGCCCAAGAGTGGTCCAAGGTTTTTAGGGAGAGATGTCAAGCCCAGGAGCATGCCAGAAGACATCCAGAATGAACATGTCCCAAATATCTGCACTTTTAGATTCTCTAAAGACCTGTATTATGAATACAAATAAGTTTCAACTTCATATATCATGCTTGGACAGTTTTCAAAGTTAATCAAATAAAATAAAGATCTGAGGTACCTCCTCCAAAAATGTTACATTACTTTACATAGTGAAAAGAACAAATATTTAGTACTTGAACAACCGATGACTGGATGAAACAAGAGTATACTGGAAAGGAAAAAAAAAAAGAAGTCTATCATCATCTAATAAGAAAAACATCATAATGCAAGAGTATGGGTGGAAATTTCAGCAATTGCTCTCTTCTGTCATTTGACTTATAATTTTCACTACACTTTAGCAGAGAGGTGTTGATTTCATCTTCTCTACACTTTCTTATAACCTGTATTTAAAATGAAATGTCATAATTGTGTGGCAGAGCTGCAACATATAACTAACCTGCAACACCACCACTCCTGGTCTGATAGAAAAATTATTCCACTTTCCTGTATGTGGATTAGAAAGCAAAAGACCCATTCACTCAGCATCTGGCTTTACTGCTGCTTGCTGACAGAGACAGCGTAACTAACAGCTTCTGGGTTCTTTTCCAGCTTTTGAAAGACACTGTTCTGTAACATTCTTTAACACCGGTAAAACAACATACTTTGCCTGATCTCATCCTCTGAAATAGCTGAACTATTTTGTCTGAATGTTTTGAGTAAGATTTCATCTGATGCGTAAACCTACTGTGAAAAATTTCAGTCCAAACATTTCAGTTTTGGCTAAGTCATAAGCAATTTAAAACACCAGACATCTTTAACTTTATAGGGGATGTTGTCAGCTCAAATGTTACAATCACACCTACCACCCACATACACAGACAAGTACATATACAGAGACATATCCATAGCCACACAGGAAAAAGCAGATCTTTTTGGGACCCTGCGTTGCATTTTTTTCCCCAAAATAATTTAAAAATAATAATTGTTAGGATTGCAAAATGTGAACATCACTGCTTTGCAAAGCCTTAATGGTGATAAAAAAAGGCACGAAAAATAAAAAGGCAGATTTCCAGTCAGAAAAGATTACTTTCTTCTAATAGAACACTAAAGTACATTTTATCAAGTATTTTCTATTAATCATGCAAGTTCATAAAATTCCCTTAACAGCCTTTACTTTACTTCTTTTATTGCAAAGTAATGTACTTACAGCTATCATCCATCTTCATTCTGAGCTCAAAGAAATTATTTTTACATAGCATTATTTTTCTGAAGTGCTCTGCATATTTCAGCAATATAGTATCCCACCTAGATAAAAAAAAGAAACCTTTACCTTTACTATCACAAAAAATAGGAAACAAATCAAAAGAAAGAAGTTAGAATATTTATCTAGCAAGATGTCTGTGACAGTTTTCCTAAAGGGATCAAGAAATTAAAATACTTACTAATAATCTCTTTTTTAATATAAATTTTTAACAATATGCTTCACTGAGATATTTTTTTTCTAAACGGGAATGTCTGTAGGATTTACTGTTGTTATGGGTTGTCTGGCGGCGAGGAAGGGGTTAAGGTGTTGGCTCAGGGTCCCACTCAGGAGGACCCCTTCCCCCCCCCCCTTCTTCAGGCACAGTCAGGGGAAGCGCCACAAGGTCGGGAGAAGCGCCACACAGCACGGCTGCGGGAGTGGCGCAGCTCCGGGAGCCTGCTGGGCTTCTGCGAACAAGAGGCTGTAGCCCAGCCCCCGCCACGGCTCATCTGGGAGCCCTTCTTCCCGGGAGCTGATGAAGACCTCCGATGGCGGAGAAGAGGAGCGGGACTTGAGAGATAATGGAACTGCACAGCACTCCGGTCAGCAAGAGAGAGAGAGAGAGAGAGAGAGTGCGAGAGAGAGTGAGCTTCTCCGCCATTTTCCCTTGCCACGTGGTGAAGAAAAGCAGCCGTGGAGGGCTCCACGCTGGAACTAGAAGCCCCACGCCAGAGTTGGGGGAGTCGCCGGGGCACTGAAGCCCTGTTGGAAGAACTACACGTGGCAGGTGAGAGAGACGGTGATGAGAAAAGGAGCGGCTCGGACTGACTGCAATCTCCCCTCACTCCCTCCCCCCCATATGCCGCCAGGGGAGGAAGAGGTACGGAACAAAGCCTTTGGGCCTTGGGACGAAGGGAGGGGTGGAGGAGAAGTGCTTTTGTGTAAGATACAGTTTCTCTCTTTCAATAACCTGCTTCTTGTTGTAAATAGTTAATAAATTCAGATGTTCTACTGTTCTCCACAAGTCATGTCGGTCTCTTGCCCGTGACCCTAGGTGGTAAGTGGAACCCTCCCAGTTCCCTGCCTCAGCCCACCAGGTGTTTAGGAAACTGTACCTGTGGTCTCGTGGACCATGACAATTGTACTACACTCATATATTTCTTTTGACATAAATATGCATTAACTGGAAAAAAACCATAACAATTTATCCTTCTTCCTTTTCCCACCTCTCAGCTTGCATCATTTGAATTGAGCATATACTTCAGCCTTTTCCTAACTAAGGAAAAAAAGCCTGGCTTGAGTGCATGCATATATATATATATATATATATACACATATATATATACAGACACTTGGTTGCAACAACTTTCTGCATCACTGACTTTGGGCTCTCCTTACAAAAAGGCAACATGTCATGTTTTCCCTTTCATCAAGTTACCCAATATCTACCATAAAGACCAATATAGATTCATTTTGATATTCCAAGCAAGGACAAAAACAAGGAGAACAAAGGTTGTCTGAATTAAAGAGCTTTCCACAAAATGTAACTCTGAAAAATCTTCAGTTCAGGGTTTTCTTTCATGCAAAATGTTGTGGAGTCCTGTCTGCTAGCTCTAGAAACGACACAAGAATCTCAGTTAAGGAAAAACAAGCTCCTGATCTTTTTTCTTTATAGGTGTTACTTGCTACTTTCAAGCACGCTACTGCAGCGTCGTGGCCCTGGTAATTTCCTTTTTAGCTATAATATTGTAGATAACACTACCAGACAGACAGCAGTATAATAAAGTCTGCTACTGGCCTAGAACAAGCAAATTGTAGAATCATAGAATCATAGAATCATAGAATCATGGAATCAATCATAGAATCATGGAATCAATCATAGAATCATAGAATCACAGAATTGTTTGGGTTGGAAGGGACCTTAAAGATCATCTAGTTCCAACCCCCCTGCCATGGACAGGGACACCTCCCACTAGACCAGGTTGTTCAAAGCCTCATCCAGCCTGGCCTTGAACACCTCCAGGGATGGGGCATCCACAGCTTCCCTGGGCAACCTGTGCCAGTGCCTCACCACCCCCACAGTAAAAAACTTCCTCCTAATATCCAATCTAAATCTACCTTCTTTCAGCTGAAAGCCATTACCCCTCATCCTATCGCTACACTCACTGATCAAGAGTGCCTCCTCATCTCTCCTGTAGGCCCCCTTGAAGTACTGGAAGGCTGCTCTAAGGTCTTCCCAGATCCTTCTCTTCTCCAGGCTGAAGAACCCCAACTCTCTCAGCCTGTCCTCATATGGGAGGTGCTCCAGTCCCCTGATCATCTTCGTGGCTCTCCTCTGGGTCCACTCCATCAGGTCCACATCCTTCCTGTGCTGAGGACTCCAGAGCTGGATGCAGTACTCCAGGTGTGGTCTCATGACAGCAGAGAAGAGGCGGAGAATCAACTCTTTTGACCTGCTGATCACACTTCTTTTGATGCAGCCCATCATAGTCTGAAGAAGTTTTTTACTGTCTGTTGCCCTGCAGTATAAAAACTGGTCGTGATTTCACTTGGAACTAGTCTCTTGTTTCTTTCTTTGGTATACTCAGTAGCTTAAAACTAAGAGCTTGGAAAGTTTTAACTGTAGCTAGATTATTCAGGGAAAAGGAAAAGATTATGCTCAAATTCTTTATATTCTTATGTTAAATTTTCTGTATCTCCTAATTGTACTGTAGTGTACATAACTGAATTTTTTCCCATCTGCCTTTACAATTTGCATACTCCTTGAGCTTCAGAGGTACCCTGTGTTTTATTCAAAACATTAATATATGGTCAGAACTTTAGTAAATTGATAATTCTCTACACCGAAACAAATGTCTTGCTGTCAGGCATTTTGTGAATTTCAGCTTACTAATATCCCTGGATCATATTCATTTTCCAGGAAGTGTTTGTGTTTCACACAATAATCTGCATGAAACTTCCATTCTACATTATTAGAGATTTGAAGCTTTGACTACAGAGATAGACTTTTTAAGTGCTATCAGACAATTACCATTACAAATCTTTTAGACTTTTTGGAAAGAAGCAAAATGAAAATCAAAAAAAGCCCACCAAATCCAAACAAAAAAATACAGTTAGACATTTGAAATGTGAAGAATCAACTTTCCATTTTAACACTGCTTCCCTCTCTCAACAGTTTATAGTGTCCTGGTTGAAAAACTTGTGATGCCAAAAGTACTAACCTTTTGGGGGGGAAGGTGGGGAAGCCAAAATGAGCTGGAATGTCTGTTCTCTCTTACCATCAAAGTCAACAACAACCTGTAATCATGCTCAATGCAAACAGAAGCATTGCAAAGATAGGAAACGTCATTACTTTTTCTAAAGCTGACTGATTTGCAAACTCACTGCTGGAGAGAAGCAAACACAATGCAGATCTTTACCAGCCTTAACACAACATCTTGTAGAGCTATAGCTGTGTGCTACAGTGAAGTAGTAATGAAGATACCTGCAGTAACATCCACGGATGAGGGAGCTGGGGACCATGTGCAGTTGTAGCTTCTGCCTCCTGTGCTCCCCAACAGGGCTCTGCTGTTCTGCATTATATTGTTCTGTGTCTGGATTAGCGTGAAAGCATCATCTTTCTACATAATAGATTTTGTCAGCTGAGACCTGTACTAGCAGTGAAAAAAACTTTGTTTTCTTTAGTCTCTCTGGTCACAGGTGCACAGAACTGTGCAAAAAGCAATGAGTTACATTGATAAGCCTGACTTTCATTAAACTGAAGGTTAAAGAAGAAAAAAAGGGGAAAGAAAATAAATTGATGTGAAAGGAAAGGAGAGGTAAGGAAGACCTGACTGAAGTAGCACAAACCTCATGTTCCAGGTGCTGTTCAAGACTACAAGGAAAGAGGTAGCAGTGATGTTGTCTTTTCTGTCTCTCTCTCACACCCAACTTTTCCATAAAGCTTTTACTTTCCCACATTAACAAAGCCCCAGGACTCTCAGGGCAGATCTCAGTGCTGAAGGTGGGGCATGAAGTCTGGGTCTGAAAGTTAGTCATGATGTCTGGAGTCATAACAAATCTTGCTAAATCCTGTTGCTTATCCTTCCTTCAATGGTATCTAAAAGCAGCAGTTGAAAGTCTTTCCTTCCCCTAGTTTAATTGTTAGTTAGATCTGTTTTCTAACATAAAAATTCTGATCTACTGTTTTCTGATGTCATACTATTTTAATTTTTTATGGCATAGTCCTTGGATTGCATGAAGAGGCAATTTTTTGTTTGCAATATTTTATCTTTCTGCCTTTCAGTTTATCTGATTAGTTCATGCTATTACTGTGTAATAAGCTATGCTGGATGCTTCTGTTTTGGAAAGCAAAACTGGAAATATAGGTCAGTCCAGAAGCCACAGCTACTGGTTGTGGGAGTCGAGCACCTGCTCGACACGTGATGAAAGGGCTGTTTGGTGGACAATCAATAACTGCTATTACTCCAAAGCTACTCATTGACATGGCAGAATAGGTTTCAGAGGAGTCACCTGTAGTGATCTCTGTCCTTCTGCAATCCTGGAAGCCCCCACAGGGGTTATGGGCTCCCAACGCATCCTAAATTTCCAGAGTCTTTATTGTGGACAAATATGGTTTTTATGCTGAGTAACTCCCCCTTTCCTAAGTAGTGCTGGGGAGCAATAGCTCTGCCATACCCTGCCTGCAGGTCATTTTACACTGGTCACAGAAAGGGCAAAAATGCCAAAGGGAGGATTTGCTCTTCCCATCTGCATCCTGCCACCAGTTTCTGAGTATGCTCTTCTGCTGAGGAATTCTGCATTTCTCACTGGGGAAGCAGTAGAGCAGAATACAGAAAATAATAAAAAGTTGAAGCCTTCAAAGAAAAATCCCAGCTACATTTTTGTCTTCTTATTCCACCCTCCCTCTCTCTCTCTTTTTTTTTTTTTTTTTAAATTGAAGCAAGGCTCCTGGGAGTTCACTAAGCAACTTATATCTAACAGGAAGAATACTTGATTTTGCAATAAATGAGCTGGCAAATAGACAGTTATGCCAAGAAATTGAAAAACAGTCTGTAAGCACAGTAAAGACGGACACTACAATAATGCAAGCTAGTTCTTTCAGTGAAATAAGCAAACGTTATTCCTCAAACCTACATGGTTACTGGGTACCCTCACCCCAGCCTTCTGAGTTTTCGCATGGTTAATTTTAGCCACTCTCCGTTGCATAACCGTTCCTTTTAGCTTGTGACTCTGGAGTCAACCTGAGGTCAAGCTGCATCCTGCTGGAGGCTGACATGTAAATAAGTATGAGACAGTGTTTCCTAATCTAGATTCTTTGGAAGATCAGAAGCAATGCTTTCAGAGCATACTTTCTATTCCATCCTTTGCTTCACAGCACATTACTTAATATGTAATTTATTTTTTTAAAAGATCTTTGAATTCCTTGAATACACATTGTAATTTTTAACTTTGCTGCTGCAGTGAAAAATGTTTCCATTCACTGAATCACCAATGATGTTGTATACCTTGAATATACTGTTGACATGTAGCACATTAAGATATCCATTACATACACATTAAAATAATTTTATCCATGAAAGCAAAAAAAACCCAAAATACATTTTAAAGAATATAGTGTATGGCAATGGCAATTAAAATCCCAATGTGTTTCATCACAAGTAGCAACACAGAATTTGACAATCTGAGAAAGTGCTGGCAAGATCTGTTTATTTCTAGAAACCTTTAATTAAATATGTTATTTAAACTGAAAATGCAAAAGAAATCATGCTGCAAGCATATCTTCAAGAATACAGGGAAACAGCCGATTCTCTAACAGAGAAATGACAAAAAAACCCCCAATAATTTTCAAGATGAGAAACATGACAAAAATAAGAAAACGTGTCCCTGCCCATGGCAGGGGGGTTGGAACTTGATGATCTTTAAGGTCCTGTCCAACCCAAACCATTCTATGATTCTATGATTCTATGATCTTCTAGAGCAACTTCGCACATACTTAAAACAATCATCAAGAAATAAATATCTTTTAACATGAAGCCTTCATCTTATTTACAAACTTAGCATTCAGAAATTTCACTTTCAATATGCAAGCAGAAATATCACCTTCATTTTTCTCCCTGAATGTAACATAAAGTATGGAATTATCATTTCCAATCTGTTAAACAAAGCAGACAGTTAGCAGCTGCTGTTGTGATTGATGGTAAAATCATCCATAGGCCTCAGTCACCTGAAGAAAAAAACAAATTTTCCTGAGAGAAGAAAACCTGACCTCTCCTCCCTTCTGTCAGTATTTTGCCTCTGTTTCTGAGTAATTTTCTTCATACTCCAGGATATGCATTGCTGAATGGGAAGAGATGAACTTTTAGAAGGTGTGGTCTTCCTTAAATGCAGATAGTTCTATCCAATGCAATAAGGTAAATAATCATAGAATCATAGAATCACAGAACGGTTTGGGTTGGAAAGGACCTTAACGATCATCAAGTTCCAACCCCCCTGCCATGGGCAGGGACACCCTCCACTAGACGAGGGTAGAAATTACTTGCTGCTACAATTGACAGCATTTTGCAGTTATTTGCAGTGCAAAATTCTGAAAAAAAAAAATGAGTGTGCATCAGAAATGAATGTCTTACTTATTTCTGTTCATTCACACAACTTATGACAGTTTAGATAAATTCTGCTCTGATTCAAACAGAAAAAGGGAAGGATCCTTCCAGGTTTAAAAGGGATTCCTTCCTCATTCAAGTGATTTAGTAGAAACTATTTGCTTTGATTTTGTAGTTTTTCTCCTCTATCTTCTTGACCCCTCTGATTTCCTTAGAGACAAATGTGCATGTGCAAGTCTGCCCATGATTAGTGATGTGCTTAGACAGCATTCACTTGAGTGCAGAGCCCGTAGGGCAGTTCCTCAAACACTTAAATAAGTCAGAGTTTAAAGAACATTTACAGCTACTAGACTGTGCTGAAGTAGTACATAAGTTAGGAACTGAACTTTTAATTTAAGGATATATTTTCATTTTTGCAACAGTCCATGTTATCTTGAAGTACACCAGAATTTTTCTCCTTTAATCCCATTAGTAAGAGGGGAAGGAGACAGCCTTCAACTTCACTACACCGTTTAGGCAGCTACCAGCTGTATCTTCAGATGTTCAAGCCTACAAAGGAAGGTCTTAACTATCAGCTATCACAGTGCCCATCTGTGTTCCTGAAACTTAGAGCAGCATATTCTGAAATCTGGATAGTTAACAATGCTGAAGCTTTCTCCCATTGTTGCTAAGTACTTATAATCAAATAAGGTTAGGTATCATGAGAAGAGGGAGCATTTCAAAATCACGGATGGGTGCAGCATATCACGAAGCATCTGTGAGAGAGAATTGTAGCATGAATGCCAGAAGCATTGCTATTAGTATTTGGATCTCAAGTCTGATTTTGTTTGTAGCATCTTCTAAGAGAACCTTTTAAAGACACTCAAGTATACCACTATGCCTTCCTCTCACCCCTCACAACACTCACTTTTCCCCTTCCTCACATGTGCTCATACATTACTACTTCACCACAACACACACTTTTCTGTGCTACGTAAAATCCTTTCTACATAGGTATTGAGTGAATGCAGAACTGAGAAAAACAGCATCTTCAAATGTTGTGGCTGGGTAGGACTAAGGAAAAGTGAAGATCTATTCTACCCTTGTTATGAAGCTCAATGTTCATACCAATGTACCAATATAATAAAGTTATTTGTGTTGTTTCCCTGGCAAGATTAATCTGTTTAGTTGAGAACAGGATATAGGAGGTATAAGGAAAGCCAACAGGCTTCTCATATCCAATACATACCAAGATAATTTCCCAGTGCTTCCCTATATGTTATTGTAATGTACTATTTCAATTAATAAATTAGGAATACAACTCATTTTGACAGGAATATCAGATACTTGCTACCTTGCATTTATGAATAAAGCATGTACAGTTTTGGTAGTTGCAATTAATGTTAGAGTTTAGACATTTTGAAAAGATTCTTAACTTAATTAGCTTTGAAAAATCTGCAGATGCCGAATTTGATGATCACAGATGTAAAATAGCATAACTAAGTCTGACAAGATGTGACTTGTCTTTATAGCTGAAAAATATTTTTAGCCAACCAGAGAATATATTACGGTTTGATTTTTTGTGAGGGTTTGTTGTTTTTTTTTTTTTTTCTGGAGACAAGAACTGAAAATATATTTTAACAAAAAAAATTGTGAATATACACATTGAGAAACAAACAAACAAAATCTATATTTTGTTTTAGAAATTGTGTTGCTTGACATTTTAACATACTAAACTGCAAAATTATTGCTTGTAGCAACTATAAATATTTCTTGCCCACTATGTTTCCATGGCAACCATGCTAATTTATTCAGAGACCTTTGCATTTTTTTAATTTAAGAGAAACAATAGTATCTGTACTAAAACTGTTCCTAGATTTGACATTTTGATCCTTTCTGAAAATAAAATACGCCACAAAGTATTTTTCGACACAAGTTACATTATTATACAAAGGGAGGAGAAGACGTTTAAGATGTCTTCTGGTAGATTTATATTGTGTAGGTCTTTTATGCATAGATACAGATGCATACACAATTAGCCCCAGAGTAATGCTTCAGAAGTTGAGAAGGCACTTCTATTCTCAGCTGGTCATAGCCTTTGAACTGAAATATCGAACACCTAGTGAGATCTCAGAGATTATACTTTTTGAACATCTTCGGTTATCCTATCATTCTGCTATACACACAAAAAAACCCACCTTTTTTTTAACATTTTATGAGCAGTCTAGTCTCTGTACCAC
The DNA here is from genome assembly GCA_011057875.1 of Pterocles orientalis. Lineage (NCBI taxonomy): Eukaryota > Metazoa > Chordata > Aves > Pterocliformes > Pteroclidae > Pterocles > Pterocles orientalis. The sequence goes on along the minus strand of WKFP01015243.1, from coordinate 206,185 downwards.
TCTTTGCTTTTGTTTTCAGGTCTCTAATAATCACCAACATTTGAGACTCTGTTCAGAGAAAGGACTAACATTTACATAACATTTGTTTAAATATATTACAGTACATATGCAAAATCATAATAAGAAATTGTTTTATATATGTTTGTCCCTAGATCTGATCAGCACCTGACACAGATAGAGGGAGAAAAGGTATAGCACAAAGAGGTTTCCTTCTCTTCCTCTTCTCTTCTCTTCTCTTCTCTTCTCTTCTCTTCTCTTCTCTTCTCTTCTCTTCTCTTCTCTTCTCTTCTCTTCTCTTCTCTCTCCTCTCCTCTCCTCTCCTCTCCTCTCCTCTCCTCTCCTCTCCTCTCTCTTCTCTTCTCTTTCCTTGAAAATGTTTGCAGCATCAAAGAATGTCATAAGCGGCAGCTCATGTTCAAAATCGAACATAGAACCAGCTTCCCCTTCAGATATCCATCTCTTACAGCAAATGCCTTCTGTTCGTGTTGTTCATCAAACGGACTTCAAAAACCGTTTTACCTTTGGTCAGATGTGTTCCACATTGGGGGGGGGCAAGCGTTATGCAGCTGTTGCTCATTTCATGTATACTCTGTGGCTACATAAAAAGAGTAGCAAATTCCCTTTAAAAATTAGATATTTGTCATCTGAACATAAATAAGTGTAAATTGACAGGTGTAAAGCAAATGGCTTCTATTAATAACACTTTTTTATCCTGAGTTGAGAATCAAATCAAAGGATCAAAAATTTCATTGCCTTTTTGTAACCATTAGTATAATGCTGTCTATTTCAGGTGTACCAAAAGATGGATTTGATATTGAAAATCACTGGCTGTTGAGAAACCTTTGCACTCATAGCTTTTGACTGCAGACAAGGATGCTTTTGAAAGACAGATTAATTTTAATTGAAAATTCAATCTGCATGTCTAATCCCTGGAACTACTGGTTGCTAGTGGCAAAAAAATAATCTAAAAAAAGTACTGGAGTATTCAAAATCCTTTCTCTAGAAACTGTAATAAATCAGTTAACAACTTACATATTCATACTGCAAGAGGACAATATAAGCTGTAACATTCACCTACTGTGTTTATATGCTCTTCAGATGCACATAGCCAGCTGAAATTTAAAATCTGCATCAATTTACATAGATCAAACTCTGCAACAGAAATACCTTTTTTTCTTTTTAATTACTGTAACTAAGAAAAAGATGTTTCATTCAGCTAGAAAGTGAGGTTGCTTGACGTGTAATTTCTCATGACTGCAGCAGTTTTAAAGACTGAACCTCCAAACATACTTCCAAAGGGGTGCATGTCTATGTGATATTAAACAATTATGAGAAATAAGCCCTGCTGCAGAATTAGACAGTGGTGTTCAACTCAGGTATTATTTGATTATTTGCATTGATGATCACAGTAACATCTAGCAGTCCAGCAATGATGTTTTGTCACATATCTTGTATGTGCATATGTCAAAGGGCTCTTTATCTTCTTGATAAACTTGTCAGAGCAAAGACTGAATACACAGGAAAGCTGATATTACTATTTGACTCCAGTTCCCCTAAATCTTTTTTTCTTAAGCAAATAAGTTTCCTTGCTGTCTAACTCTTTATCTAGTAATTGCTTTGTTTACTGTTCAGGCTGAACACTGTCTATGGATACAGCATGTGGGAAATAATGACAATTTCAGCCAACTGAATTAACGCAGAAACACGTTTGTGGTGATGGTTTCTAAATCAAGGCTTTAGCAGCTTTTATATAGACAGCTATAAAAAAATCCCTGGAGAGGAAATAATATATAACTTTTTATGTGTGCAAGAAAAAGTTCCAGAGATATAATTAAGTACTCAACTTGTGACCTGTAATTTTCTAAGTTTTCGAAGACATTGTTGCATATCAGAAAAATTGAAAGCCCTCTTGATTTTTTCTCTTAGACATTCAATTTATCTTAAAAGGAAGGATTTGGTTTTCATGCTCTAGGATCAGCTTCATAGTTCAGATTAAAGAACCAGGAGACCATTCAGATAGACTATCTGCCATCAACCATACCCCAATACAAAATGATACAAATACTAACAGTATCCAGTTCAGAAATTCATATCATTGCTTCAAGCTCAGCTAGCAGACCAAAACTCTGTATTAAGCTGCTGGGTACAATACATTTAGTTCCAAGGTACCTTTGTGTCCTTTTAGGGGTACAAGTTGTATTTTCTGCTTTTTGTGCCTTCACCGATCAGATGTAGAATCCAACGTGTATCTGTCAAGCTGTTACACTGTCTTATGCTATCACTTTACATGGGAGATGTCAGAGAGCTTCCAGCAAACATCACCACTGATGAACACAGGACCCATTGCTCTTTCCAGCTTCCAAAATCTGAGAGGCCCTTAGACTTCTGTTTAAACAGAATTGACGAGTGAGCTAAAAAAAGTTCCAGGTTTATGTTTCTAGTAAAGACAAGTGGGCTTATAGGATCATGGCATAATTAAAGATGTGAGGGACCGTAGGGGGTGTCTACTACAGCCTCCTGGTCAAAACATGGACAGTTCTGAGACCAGGCCAAGTTGTTCGGGGCTTGATCTAGTTGGGTCCTGTTCATCTCCAAGGACAGCGGCAGCTCAACCTAGCTGGACATCCTGCTGAACAGTCCTCATGGGGTAAAAGCTTTTCTTTACATCCAGCCCAAATCCTTTTTGTTTCAGTTTGTGACCCTTGTCTCATTCTCACACTATGCACCATTGCAAGGCACCTGGCTCTGTCATCTTGATCACCTCACCATAGTTATGCAAGGATGCTGTTGGGTGCCCTCAAAGCCATCTCCCTCCAGGCTAAACAAGCTTCTTTCCCTCAACTTGTTCTCACAGGGCAAGTGTTCCTGCCCAGACCAGCTTGGTGACACTCTGCAGAGTTTCCTCCAGTTTAGCTACATTTTTCTTTCACTGTGGGACCCAGTACAGGATGCGGTATCTTGGTATTTTTTAATCATCACTTCCCTCAACCTGTTGCCTCTCAAGGCCTGTTCAAGCAATCAAGGAGGCCATTGGCTTTTGTTCCTTCTAGGGAACACAGCTCACATTCAGCAAATGGAGGGTTAAATTTCAATAAACTGGTTGGTTTCAGAAAAACTTTTAAAGCAGCAGAAATAATAGCAGTGTCTTTGGCTGAATTAGTTTACTCAATTATTTTTCATTTAGATTTGCACCGTTGGGTTATTTTGGCTCTAAGCAAAACAATCTGGAAACAAGGCAGCCAGCAGGACCTTAGCTCATAGGCGTAGCAAAAGGTTTGGCTTCAACTGATGCAGAGTTACGGTCCTTTCTGGGAAAAAGGCAGTACCATCACAGACTGTGAAATTTCCTTTGTGGAAATCTGTAAAAAAATCGTAATTTCCTATTTCAAATATTAATCTATGCTTAGCTCTGCAGAAAATAATAATATCTGTTAAAATCTTCAGATCTTTGATGTGCCCAGTCCCCCCATGATAATTTGTTGCCCTTCACTGATTTTCCAATTAACTTTTTTAATTTATTTCTCTCATTTTTGCTCTTGTCTATCTTTTTTCCTGCTTTTGCTTTCCTCTTCCCCTTTCCATTCCCATTACCCTTTTGATCCAAACCAGACATTTATCCACCAGGAAGCAAACTGAGGGCTAAGCTATTTCATATAATACCACAACATCATTACGTAATAAAGTTTTTTTAAACTAATTTGAGTTGTATCAGAATCAGTGCTGAAAAACTCCACAACCTAGACTATTCAATATTTTATTTCACTCATTTATATTTTGTATCCGGATATTTAATTACATAGACATATTTTCCAACAATTAATTTTACCTCTGGCCAGCTTATATATCAACTGAGTTCAACCATGCTGAGTAATTAATTTTAGCTACATTATATATTGTCACATAGACATGGCCTGAAGGCACAATTATTAGAAATTTCTCAGATTAATCCCTGCTTCTCAGGTATGTTCTTACTAGCAGACCCCAAAGAGGATGGTATCTTTCTCTTGGACCAATTAAAGTTGGAAAGGTAATAACTTTGCCACTGACAACCTTAACATAAATTCTTCATAAAGTTACTCATATAAATATATTCAAGATTTATTAGAAAATTAATTTACAGTAATTTACTGTACCAGTAAATGTTATGTTGGCTTGTAAATGATTTTCAGGGGCTCTCCAGCATATATGTAAACCATTAGGGAGTGAGAGTTGCACTTCTTTCCTTTAAAACGCCTTATTTACAGCACTATACTGTCACTCATTAATGAAGGCACTAGCATAACTGGAAATTAGTCGGGCTTCATCAGCATAACGTAGAATAATACAAAGATCTTAATTCTGCTCTTTTGGCTTCATTGCCAAACAAAATTTGTAAGAACTCAAATAAAATAACCATCATCATATGTACCGATCAATTTAAAGTTATGAAAGATACTGAAAAACACAGACGGACACAGATTCTGTTCTCAGTGCCACCATCTCTCCCTGCAGTGGAGGAGAACAGAGGAGGACGAGGACGAGGACGAGGACGAGGACGAGGAC